>PVJH01024506.1:0-33001 GCA_004026705.1 Nesogale talazaci
TACAACAACCATGAAAAATTATCTTATTTAAGGAACTATCTTATTTATTGCCAGTGGATTCATAGCTGCAAAGTGGCGGGGGCGGGGGAGGGTGGGGAAGGTGTTTGAGGACAGGCCAGAAATCATTAAGATCTCTTTTACTCCACGGAAACATTTGTTAACTTTATACATTTTTTTCTGTATTAGGAAGATCAGTCAAAATAGTACAAAAATGTGAACTAAGAAAAAATATCTTCTTAAAAAATTACATATTACTATAAATGAAACCAATAGAGAAGTAACCAACCAGGCATAGAATCTGTACTGGTATTAGTGACAGGGGGTGTTGTCCATAATATATGAAGAAGTCTTACAAATCAATACAAAAATGATCTATAACCAATTAAAAAATGACTCAAACAGGTTTGATAACAAAGGTGTAGAGGTATGCGTATGCATATAAGCCCAAATGAAGCTCACTGCTATTGGGTGCCTGCTAACTTCTACGGGACAGGGTCGAATCGCCATGTGAGTTTTGGAGACTGCCTTTCTTTCACAGAGTGCTGGTGCCTTCAGCTGCGGGCCTCATGTAGCAGACCAGTGTGCAACCACTACAACACCAGGACTCCTTTATGTGCATATACGTCACTCTTACTAAGAAAGCTGTCACTGGGCTGAGCCCTGGGGGTGTAGTGGTTGTGCGCGGGACTGTGGCCCACTGGGACGGAGGTTCAATTCCAGCTCCACAGGAACAAAGGCTGGGCCTCCTACTCCCACCACCGGAGAGCAGTGATGCCAAAAAAAAAAAAAAGGAAAGAAAAAGAAAGCTGTAACTTATATTATGATGAGGTCAGCATCTTCACCTACATTTTTGCAAAGCGCAAATATATAATTCTTGATTTTACAAAGTAGTAGTAAAAGGGAAGACCCTTGGCAAGGTGGATTGACACAGTGCCTGCACAATGGAATCAGATGTAAGAACAATTGTGAGGATGAAGCAGGACCGGGCAGTGTTTCTGTCTGTTGTTCAGAGGGTCGCTATGAGTCAGACATGACAGCACTTAGGAAGAACATAAAATTTGACAACATAAATTTATACTAAAGAATACGTTTACATGTAGGAGAAGTTTTTTAATGTCCTTGATTGTACCAGATGACTCAAAATAACTAGTGTCCACTAGAATGGGTTCCTAGGGAAAAGGCTCCCTCGAGAGCTGGCTCAGTCTTCCCTTGGTGCCTGCCGAACTGTGAAAGTGACTGGGTAAAGTGGTCATAGGGATGAGACCCGGGAAAAGGTCTTCTAGAGTGCTGGCCGCCTCAGCGAGCATGTGGTGGACGTCGGTGGGCTCTGCAGGCCAGGAGCTGGATGGGGGGATGAGGAAGAACCCAGGTTAATGTGCAAAATAGATAGGGGTTTTTTTACTCACTGCCATAAATGTGAAATATGAGTTAACGAGAGGATTGATAAGTGAGACAGAGCTGTAGAAGTCTTAGAGGTTTTTATGGTTTACTTATTGCAGCAGGTAGAGTGAGTGAGTGAATGCAAACTCAGAGCAGAAGTTTTGCTGACTCTCAGAATTCATCAAAACTCCATGGTCCTAAAACATCACTTTTAATGACATTTAATGAAGTCTTTCTTTCTTTCTTCTTTTTTTCTTTTTTGTGGGCATCACTGCTCTCTGGCGGTGGGAGTAGGAGGCCCAACCCCACTGCTGGAATTGAACCTCCGTCCCAGTGGGCCGCAGTCTGCGCACAACCACTACGCCACCGGGGCTCAGCCCATGAAGTCTTTCTTATGCTAACCTCGAGACTTCCAAGGTCTCACAAAGGGATCACTTTTGATTGGAGTCGCCTTCACTTTTCTTTTCTCACACATAATGCACCTTTCTGTCAAAGCGATCATTTTCTGATATGCTAAGCTGCGTGGGTACTTTTGGTTTCTTCCATGGAGTGCAATTTTTCTGTCTTTATGTAAGAGACAGCATTAGTTCACTCTTGTAACTGGTTTCTGATATTTAATGATGCAATATTTCGATCAAAACAACTGTGCCTTTTCGGAGAGAGAACCAATAAATAGATATCACCCGCTTAAGGTTGGGGGGGGGGGCGGGGATTACTAGTAGAATAGAATTTTCCTCCCCTCCCATTCTTTCCCAAGGAAGTCTACCTAAACAGTAACCTGCGGTACAACTGTGAATTCTTCCCTCCAACTGAAGGCTATCCTTGTCACAAGGGAGCTCAGACTCCTCGGAATCAGCTTGACATCCACTTGGAGGGGGCCAGGTAAACAAGACTGTAGAAAAATCAAGCAGGAAGAGTAACTGTGCACAGCTTGAACTGTTTACATTTTAGATGCTATCTTGTTCAGTGAGTATCATACTGTATTTTTGAGCCATAGGACTGAAATTTCATAAAAATCTGAGGGTCCTGCCCATGTTGTCTGGAAAATTACTTGTTTAGTTGGGTACACAGTTGCACCCGTACCCTCTTGAATGACTCAGTCATGTTGTGCTTCAGAGTCAAGTAACTTGTTATGCCCCTAAGTGAAGAGCAAATATAAATCATAGAATTCAGTTACTTTTGAAAATGGATAACACTAAATGGTATTGTTAATATATTAGAGTCAAAATAATTATAATTAAGGTTTTAAGGGACATTTTGTGTTATACCTTGGTTTTAGCCCCTCTCTGAAGAAGTTTATGTAGAATCAAATGTTCAGTGTTGACACTAGTCACTCAGCTGCTGTGGTTGGTAGGTTCCCACTCATAGTGCCTCTGTGTGCAACAGAACGAATCATCGGTAGGTCCTACACCGTCCTCACAATTACTGTGGTTTAAGCCCTTTGTACTTCCGTTGGCTTATGGTATGTTCAATATTCTTCACCATCACCATAATTCAAATGCATCAGTTCTTCTGCAGGTTTTCTTATTCAGTGTCCAGTTTTCACATGCATATGAGGTGATTGAAAATATCATGTCTTGGCTTAGGGGTACCTTAGTCCTAAAAGTGACACCTTAGCTCTTTAACCCTTTAAAGAGGTCTTGTGCAGCAGATTTACCCAGTGCATTACATTGACTTCTTCTTCTGTAAGTGTCAGTTGTGATCCAAGCAAAATGAAATCCTTGACAAATATAATCTTTTACCCACTTATCATGATGCCCTTCTATTGGTCCAGTTGTAAGGATTCCATCTTTCTTTACCTTGATTCGCAATCCATATTGAAGACTGCAGCCCTGATCTCCATCAGCGGGTGGTTGAAGTCGTCCTCATGGTTCAAGTCATCCTCACTTTCAGTTGTTCTTCCAAACAACTGAATAATTAGCTTTCTTCCAAGCTGGCACCATGTTCTTCTTAATATAGTCCAGTTTCTCAGATTATTTGCTTAGCATAAAGAATGAATAAATAATGGTGAAAATATATAAGCCCTAATACACTCCTTTCCTAACTTTGCATTATGCAGTATTCCCTTGTTCTCTTCAAAATAGTGCCTCTTGTAGTGGTTGTACGCGGGACTACGGCCCACTGGGATGGAGGTTCAATTCCAGCTCCACGGAGCAAAGGTTGGGCCTCCTACTCCCACCACCTGAAGGCAGTGAATCCCCCCTCCCCAAAAAAATAGTGCCTCTTGAAGTCTGTACAGCTCCCACATAAGCACAATGAAGTGTTCTGGAATTCTTCTCAATATTATCAGAGTTTATTATGATCGGCATAATCAAGTGCCTTTGCAGGGTCAATAAAGCATGCAAACATCTTTCTAGTATGCTCTGCTTTCAGTTAAGCTGTATCTGTTCCACTAGGTTGTACGTGGAGTCCAGGGGTCTGTAGTTCCCCCAGTTCCCCAGGTGATTCCCATAACCAGCCAAGTTTGTAAACCTAGGTGATGAATATCTTTGTTTTATAGCAACTGTACGATTACTTACAACGGATACTTACTATGAATCAGTTACTGGAGACCCATTGGTGGTTAAGAGAGATGGTATCGGACTCCTTATTCAATTTGTAGATTGTTGCAAGTTATAAGGCCAAAGTTGTGTCGGGAGAGTGGAACTCATGAGAGGGCCAAGCCCTGAAGACCGCACGTAGGAGGAGCCCCTTCCCTAGCCATGGTGTGATTGGAGAACTCTTCCTGAAGGAAATCATCTCCCAGCTGATACCACAGAACGAAAAGAGAGGGCAAAGGGGGCAAAGTTTTGAAGATATGTGAGAAGTAAAATGAGCTAAAAGAGTCTATGTTGCTGAGCCCCAGTGGCGTAGTGGTTGTGCGCGGGACTGCGGCCCACTGGGATGGAGGTTCAATTCCAGCTCACAGGAGCAAAGGCTGGGCCTCCTACTCCCACCACCAGAGGGCAGTGATGCCTAAAAAAAAAAAAGAGTCTATGTTATGTCTGAGGATATATCGTGTATACAACTGGTGGGTGGAAAGGGAGGGTGATGAGAGGTGAGATGTGAGAGAAAGTGCCAAGGACGTAAGCAGAAGTGTGATCGATCATATGGAAGTTGTTAAAATGGTCTGGATTGATCAGGAATGCAATAGAGAGCCATCAGAATTGCAATTTAGAACATCACTCCATCTGCAAAATAGAGACTAGATTGAAAAAGGCGAGACTAGAGTAAGAGATACCTGTTAGAGGAGGCTGTTGAAGTCATGTTGTAAGTAGATGTTCCCAAACTTATTTGACCCCCTTTTCAGGGGAAAAACAAAGTTAACAGTTAAAAACTTTTGTACCAAATTCAAAAAAAATAAGAAAGAAGGAAGAATGGAAACAGGAAAAGCAAGGAGGAAGTAGAGTAAGTGAAATTGCATTGCAACGATTGTAATTGGTGAGATGAAGCAATGTGTGTGAGTCCTTGAGTGGAAAACTGAACTACTCTGTACATCTTCATCTAATTCAGAATAGAAAGTTAAAAAACAAGCACCATTTTAACCATAGCGATACAGTGGGCTATGCTAATGGGCAGGGCTGCTAAGGGCAGCATCAGCAGTTTGCACTCACCAAGCACTCCACAGACTAAAGGTAAGACTTTCTACTCCCATAAAGATGTTCAGTCTCAGAAAACACACAGGGTAGTTCTCATGTGTCCTACAGGCTTACTGTGCATCAGAATAGGCTCCATAGCAGTAAGTTAGATTTTTAGTGTATTGATCATCTCCCACTTTGGGAAACACTTAGGAGATGCCAAGCACTGAACATAGTGCCTATTTTCCTAAAGTCACACAACTAATACCCGAACAGGAATTCTGTCCCAATTCTAATTCCTGAGTTTACAACCATCTACTCTATTGCCTTATAAGAACGCTGTGATTAATGTGGTAATGTTGAGCGAGGAAAAAGATAAAATCATGCTTACATGCCTTTTACAGTAGAATTTAGGAAATAAGTCATTTGAAATTCTGACATTATTGACAGTGATATGTACACATGCAGGTGTTTATTGGGTGATTGTACTTAGGTTATTTGGCCTAAGAGAGAACTTTGATTAAGGTTTATACAGGTAGCAAGTGAAGGAAGGCAACATACACTCATAGATGTGTCAGAGTAATCAGCCTTGGACAATTGTGGGGGGTCTGAGGCGCAATTGTACCGTGATACAAAGGTTATAGTAAAGTCATTGAAAATAGGGATGGTAGAGGAGAAGATAAAGGAGTCAGACACATTAGGTCCCATGCTCACCTCGGCCCCTCTTTGTGGTTCACATGGAGGTGGGAGACAAGAAGAGTTTGAGTTTATTTCTAAACAAGGGTTATATATCCTGAGGGAGCTTGAAAGCCCCCTGATTACAGGTCACCATATACACAAGAGTAAAGATTGTACCATAGGCAGTACAGACAATGGAAGGGGAGGAATTAGGGGTACACATATGACAAGATAGGCAGATCCTAGATTCAAGATGGCAGCCTAACCTTGGTTATCATTGAGTGGGCTCAACCTTGTCTGGGTGCTCCTTCAGGGAAGCAATCCACTATCCTTATCAGAGGGGAGCGGACCCTACTTAGGTGGAAAGGACTATACAGTCTGATTGCTCTAGATGTTTGATGACCCTCAGGGAGAATAACCTCTCAGCAGTCCAGTAGTTGACCATGTGATACAAGCAGCACCCTAAGTTTGACACATATTTAGGGGAGACAACCTGGGGAAAAACCCTTTTGCATCCCACATACATGTGAAGGTGTTTATTGAGTCATTGTATATAAGGTTCTTCATCCTAGCAAGTCCAAGATAAAGTAGAGAGAAGAAAAGAGGGTCAAAACAAAGTCATGAGGTGTGCGTTACTTAATATCTTCAGTTGGCCCATATATGACTGAATGGCATAGTCTTTCTGCATGTACTAATAATGCTGAGAACAACCTCATTGATAAGCAATTTCTATTACTGAACCTGCATTCTTGAGTGCACAGGGAATTATACATATAGAAAAAGATGGTTGACGTATTAGATTCTCTCTAGTTAGGGAGCTTTTGACCTATTGTCCCATCTAATCATGCTCCTTAAATAATCTTTGTGGGGAGGGTGGGGAGGGAAGAGGAGCTGATATCAAGGGCTCAGTTAGAAAATGTTTTGAAAATGATGATGGCAACATATGTACAAATGTGCTTGATACAATTGATGTATGGATTGTTATAAGAGCTGTTAAAAGCCCCCAATTAAAATGATTTATAAAAAGAAATCATCTTTAAAAATAAAAGAAATATCTTCAGTTGTTGGTAGATGTCATCAAGTTTGTTATGATCCGTAGCAATCCTATGCAAAGCAAAAGGAAATGCTTCCATGCTCTGTGCCATCCTTACACTTAGGCTTCTTTCTGGGTCTGGTGTCTTAGCCACGGTGGCAATTCATCTCGTTGAGTGTCTTCCTCTTTTTTGCTGCCCCCCCCCCCTCCATTTTACAAAACAGGAGGCCCTTCTCCAAGGACTGGTCTCTCCTGACAGCATGTCCAAAGTATGTACCACAAGTCTCGCCATCCTTGCTTTGAGGAACACTCTGGCCCTGCTTCTTCCGAGACAGGTTGGCTTTGTCCTTTAGGAGTCTGTGGTACTTTCAGTGATCTTCACCAGCACAATTCAAATACATCGGTTCTTCTCTTATTCAATGTCCGACTTTCATAGCTAGATGAGGCAATGAGAAATCCCGTGGCTTAGGTCAGCTACACCCAGTCTTCAAAGCAGCACCTGCTTTTCAATACTCCAAGAAGGTCTTGTGCAGCAGATTTGCCTAGGGCAACACATCTTTTGATCTCTTGATTGCTGCTTCCGTGAGCATGGATTGTAGATCCCAGCAGACAGAATTATTGACAACTGTAATTCTTTATGGGAGTAAAAAGCCCCATTTCTCTCTCCAGGAGAAAGTTTTGAACTGCTAGTTTTGAACTGCAGACCTTCGAATTGTAGCCAAACTCTTTTTTTTTTGGGGGGTGGGGGGCATCACTGCCCTCTGGTAGGGGAGTTGGAGGCCCAGCCTTTGCTTCTGTGGAGCCACTGCTGGAATTGAATCTCCATCCCAGTGGGCCGCAGTCCCGCCCACAACCACTACGCCGCTGGGGCTCAGCCCCTCTTTTTTGTTTCTAGTACGTTTTGTCTCTGTGGTTTAAAAGTTTACCTCTATTTCCAGGAATTTATTCTCTACCACAAAATTTCCTATGAACTGAAATCTTTTGAGTTCAAGCTAACTATTATAGCATGGCCAGACATTTTCTAGGGGTAGAAAGGTAACAGAGAAGTAAGGAGCTAACATTTCTCTTAGGGAAATAACAGTTATTAGGTACTCAAAGAGAACCCTTCGTGTTTTATTTGGTCATTTCAGGTTTTTTTTTTGTTTTTTGTTTGGTGGGGGTGAGGGGATAGAACTTTAAAACTCCAAAGAATTTGGAGTCCCTTACCAAGTCCTCAAAGATCAAGAGACAGTACTTGGAGCCCAGAAGAATGGGCAACTGCCCCAAGTGGCTCCACGAGTCAAGAGCATGGTTGGAGGCCCTCGGTCCTGCTCTTGGCATTGAGCGACTGTGGGGAGAGAAGAGGTCCTGAATCTGATCAATTGTGCAGATGGGGTTAGGTTAAAGTGCCCAGACATCCCACTCTTCAACAATTTAACAATGTCCCACGGCATTTTGAAATTAAAATAAATATATTACAATACTATTTTGTAGTCTCTGAAAATTTTTGTTGCTCCATATAAACCAAATTTTTAATCAAGAAACACCCGCACCCACCCCCCTGTTTAAAATCTGGTCACTTTATGTTGGGTTTATCTCTCTACATTTTGCAAAGCATGGTTGAAATATTGATTGTATCTCCCCATTGGGGGTGTTTGGAATCTACTTTCTCATCTAATAGTGTTTCTTTGGGTGTGTGTGGGGGGCGGAGGCAGTCATTTTTCAGTAGAGTTGTGTGAACTGCCTAGAACCAAGAATAGACAAGTAAAAAGACTTGGTAGGATAGACACTGAGACCACTTTATTCTGGTGGGATAACATTCCAAAGTAGAATTCTACACTTCACTTCATAACCCAAATTAGGTTTGTTATAGGGAGTGTTTTTTTTTTTTTTATCACAGTAACGAAATTTTCATGTTTTGTACTGCTTCTGCTGGCTTTTATTAACTAACTGAATACCCAATTCCTGGCTGTATGGATCAGAGAAGTTAGCTGTACAACCATGTCTTTTATTGAGTTTTCTAAAACAACTTCCACTCAGCAAATATATAAAACTCTTAGAACATTAAGGCATCTGCAATTTCCTTGAGTTCTTGTAGATTTGCACAACTGGAGCTGTAGGCCAGCCAGAGAAACTTCAGGTAGTGTTATTTGTGAAAATGGCTTAATTCTGATTTTCCCATCTTGTTAATGAACTAGTGTAAACCTCTCACGTGCCTTTCTGGAGCTTTGTAGTTCATAAAAATAACATTGTAGCAGGCCCTCCCTGCGCCTCAGCTGTGACGGAATGTTTTGATGTCTTCGCAAAAGGCAGACTGGTGCTTTCCTTTGAAATGTGTGAGGCAGTTTCAGATGCAGCTTCTCAGATGGATTTAATTAGTCCTTCATAGGCCTGGATGTCCGTTTGTTGCCGCTGAATTCTCATTTCATTCACCCATAACTAGAAACACCTCGCTTCAAACGAGTTTCTTCAAAGAAAGAGGGGTTTAGGGTTCTATGTTTTACTGCTTTTTGATGTTGGTGCCCCTTTAACTGAGAAGACCTTATGTTTATACAACTGTTATTATTAAGAAAACATAGCTTTTTTCACCGAAGCTCCTTTTGTATCAGTGCTGCTTATTAGTGGTGGTCAGAGATCTGCTGAATAGCTCTCCCCACCCCCACCCCCCACTTTCACAACAGCTGTGTGTTTGCAGATTCTTCTTATGAGAGGCAGAGACCAAAAAGTTGGCTTAGGCCTGTGGAATAATCCCTAAACCTGAAAACTGAGTGCAAATAGAAGGTACAAAGGAGCAGCTTAAATGTGTTGATAGGGTGGTTGGTTCATTCAGAAGCTGATACCATTAACCACCAGAAACAGCAAACCAATGAACTGGTTGCTTTAACTCCAATAGTACTTGCTGGGTGTCCATGGGTCATGGTAAACTCCAGTAGATATGTTGCAAAACTGAAAATATATCCTCTTAGGAAAAACATTGCCCTGGATATGGAGGCAAGAACCATCATATTTTCGTTCCATTATTCATTTCTTTATTCTAGATTTAAAAAATAATTATCACTATACTTCCTCTTCATTAGAATACCTTCTTGAATTTGCCCTGCAAATACTGCTCTTTCTTCTCTTCTCTAGTTAGTGTATCGAAGGTCTTGTATGCTTCATCCTCAAGGCCACTTTTATCTTCTGTGCCTACAGTTCTAATTACCTTCCAGGGGGTTGTGATCTCTCCCAGAATCCTGCTCATTCATTGTGTCTAAGATGAAATGCTTGAGGGTGTTTCTGGCAATTGGGGGAGGTAAGGGCTGTTCAGTCATGCGCATCACCAAAAGTTTTATCTCCACGTGTTTCTTTGCTCTAAAATTCTAATTTGCCTAAAAATCCTAAAACATAACTCTATAACGTCTCACTACTCTCTAAGGAAAGGAAGAGTTCATCTAGACTTTAAACGGTTATTCCAGAGGACCAATCATGCTTGACATAGTAACATATTTCATACATTCTTTTGGTATCTCATTTCATTATTCTGTGCAAGAATCTATAGAATTTAGACTTATATTTCTGCCTTGTTTCTTAGCCATAACTGATCTTTCCCATCTTGTCCACACAGCTCCTATAATTTCTGCAAGCTAAAGGTCAGTGATGTATGGCCATAGGAAACACTTTAAAAGATTGACAAGACCTGACAGACTGTGGTGTGTTTTTTGGCATCGTTGCTGCTTGCAGGAAATCAGAAAGTGATTCCGATGGAAGGACCAAGCTACAGTCAGCTGTTAATCTCTGTGGTCTTGAGTGTTTGTTTTGGATACATTTTTTGTGGTACTTCTAGTGTTAGAAAAATTATGGGTTTGGCTCAGTAATACTTTAGAGAATTTCTATAATTTTAATTTTTAAAAAAAAACGTGTGATTTGTTTAAGGTATTCTTTTAATGTTTTATTTTGAATATGATGTGGTGGCTTTACCAAATTCTTATGAGCAATGCTCTAAAATGCTTGGGGGAAATATAACATCGAATAGAGAATTGGTGAGTTATATTGTTAGGATAAGTTTTTAAAATTTCTAGTACTTAAGTATTTTTAGTATTTAACATTATTAAGGAACAAAATTGATCACATTTTCTATTATGGTCTTATAAAAAAAAAGAAATCTCAGTCACTTTGTTTATAAAGATTTTAAGTGGGACACTATTGACCAGGGGGAGAGAGGTTTCTACACAAAAATAGTATTGTAAAATATATACTTAATTTTAAAACGCCGGGCTGAGCCCTGGTGGAGTAAGTGGTTGAGTGCGGGACTGTGGCCCACGGGCTTGGTGGTTCAAATCCACCTGCGGCTCTCAGAAGCAGCACTGGGTAGTGCCCATGACCACCAGAGGCAGTGATGCCCACCCCCCAAAAAAATTTAAAACTCCATGGGACGCGGGACAAATTGTTGAAAAGCGGGACGTCTGGTCACCTTATTATAAAGGCAAGGACCATTATATTTTTGCTCCATTATCTTCATTTTGTAGAAATTCCCTTATTTTCTCCCAGCATTTACTAATGAGGTTTGGGTTGTGGTTAGGTAGTGGGTGGGTGAGAAACAATTATTGTAATATTGCATTTAAGAAGACAAGTCTGTAAAGACAAATAAACCTCCTATGTCACTCACCAATTATAGACATTTGGAAACATTAGTTCTTCAAGTACTTTCAGTCACAGTGGTTTTTAGTATATGTGCTGTTGAAGCGAGCACCAGTCACAATGTTTTTTGTTTTGTTCTGTTTTTGTTTTTTTTTGGGGGGGGGCATCACTGCCCTCTGGTGGTGGGAGTAGGAAGCCCAGCCTTGCTGCTGCATTTGAACCTCCAACCCAGTGGGCCGCAGTCCCGTGCACAACCTCTATGGCACTGGGGCTCAACCACAATGTTTTTTATAAATGCTGGTATAGGGGCTATTATATGGATTCTCTAGTCAGATGGACATGAGTCAAAATGCCAACCCCCAAATTATAGGCCATGGAATCTAGGAGAAGCTAGTTATCTTATCTGGGCTAGTTATCTAGTTTTCCTCATCTATAAGATAGAGGTTAAAAAAAAAGGGGGGGGCTGAGCCCTGGTGGCCTAGTGGTTGTGTGCGGGACTGTGGCCCAAGGGTTGACAGTTCAAATCTAGCAGCAGGAGCAAGGCTGGGTCTTCTACTATCACCAAGGCAGTGATGCCACAAAACCAAAAAAAAAAAGGGGGGGGGGCGACGCTGAGCCCCGGTGGCATATGTGGGACTGCGGCCCACGGGCTTGGCGGTTCAAATGCAGCAGTGGCTCTCAGGAGCAAGGCTGAGTAGCTCCCTCGACCACCAGAGGGCAGTGATGCGCACCCCCCCCCCAAAAAAAAAAAAAAAGATAGGGGTAATATTCTCCAGGGTTTTGTGGAAATCAAATGAAATAATGTAAGTAAAGGATAGAGTACAGTGGCTGGCACGTAGTAAACATGAGATTATTCTTCTCCCACCCTAAATATGCAAACCAAACTAAATCAAAGAACCTTCTCTTTTTTTTTCCCCAATGGTTTTATTGGGGACTCTTATAACATTCAATACAACATTTATATCAAACATATTTGTAGGGCTGAGCCCTGGTGGCGTAGTGGTTGTGCGCGGGACTGCGGCCCACTGGGACGGAGGTTCAATTCCAGCAGTGGGGCTGGGCCTCCTACTCCCACCACCAGAGGGCAGTGATGCCCAAAACAAAAAAAAAATAAAAAAACCAAACATATTTATACACATATTGCCATATTCATTTCCAAATATTTTCCACTTGAGACCTCTTCTCCTCCCCCCCCCCTTTCAAAACATTCTCCTTCCACTTAGGCCCCTAGTACCAGCTCCCCATATTTCCCTTCCCTTCCCTCTCCCCCTCCTCCATGAACCCTTAATAATTTACAAATTGTTATTACTTTTTCATATTGTACACTGTCCAATGTGTGCCTTCATCCAATTCCCTGTTGTCCATGCCCCAGAGAGGAGATTTTACGTAGATCCCTGAAATTGGTTCCCCCTTTCTATTCCACTATCCCTTCACCCTCTCAATATCACCACTCCCTCCATTAGTCCTGAGGGATCATCTATCCTAAATTCACCATGTTTCTGACTCCAGTGTACATCCCCTGGTCTAGCTGGATTTGTCTGGTAGAATTGGGATCATGTTAGTGGGTGGGAGAAAGCATTTGAGAACTAGAGGAAAGTTGCATATTTCATTGTTACTACACTGGACCTTAACTGGCTCATCTCCTCCCTTCAACCCCTCTTTAAGAGGATGTCGCTTTACCTATTCATGGGCTTTGGGTCTCCAATCTGTACTCCCGCTCATTTATAATGATATAATTTTAGTTCTTTGATGCCTGGCACCAGTTCTCTTCAACACCTCATGGTCACACAGGCTGGTGTGCTTCTTCCATGTGGGCTTTGTTGCTTCTCAGCTGGATGACTGCTTGAACCAGTTCTTTTCCATTGTGGAGAAATTTCACAAAAAGTTTTTAAAATAAGCACCAAAAAGAAAAGGGACACACAGCTTGGCAAGACTTTTCAGTGCCAATTAATACTCTAAGGTCCAGTAGTCTCTTTGTGTTAGAATGATAGTATTCCTTTATTTTTTTGAAGCCATGTTTTGAGATGATAAGAGAATACCAGAAAGAGTTGCAGAGGCGATCTACATCTCTTGGTGAGTGACGTGGGAAGTTTTGTCTAGTGACTTCATTGCTGTCAGGAAACTGCGGTGGTTTAAGCCCAGAAATCCTTCAGTTCCTTCTTTTCCCACCACAGGGCATGCTGACACTGTTAAAGGTACAGGGCAGAATGGATTCTTCTCTCTAGGGGGATTTGTCCCATCTCTATTTGGAATCTTTTTTTTTTTTTTTTTTGGCATCAACTGCCCTCCGGTGGGAGTGGGAGGACCAGTCTTGCTCCCAGAGAACTGCTGCTGGATTTGAACCGCCAACCCTGTGAGCCGCAGTCCCACACTCAACTACTACGCCATCGGGGCTCAGCCCTGGAGTCTTTTTTTTTTTTTTTAATCCAGGAGCACTCTATTATTTACTCCAGGCATCTTGGCTTTACCACATCGATTGCCAGAGTGATTATTCTTTGCAATAAAACATTGGTTCTTGCTTTTGTATTTTTCCTCCAAATGAATTTACCAACATATCTAAAGTAGAATGGGTTGAGACGTATGCAGGTCAACTTACATAGGTTATGCTTCTTTACTAGCTGTGGAGCCAGAGCATTCATTTAAATGTCTCTAAATCTTACTGCACTGTATTTACTGGTGTGATAGGAGCCCTGATGATATAGAGGTTACATGTTGGGCTGCTAACTTCAAAGTCAACAGTTTGAAATCACCAGGCACTTGATGGGAGAAAGATGAGGCTTCATCTTTCTAATCCCATAAGGAGTTACAAGGTCAGAAACCAATGGAGGTGGTTTTACCCTGTCCTTTAGGGTCGCAATGAGTTGCGATCGACTTGATAGTAGTGATTGTGTGTGTGTGTGTGTGTATTTATAGGTGTGATGTGTGACTATCAGGGAATAAGGTGGAGATTATTAAGCAAAGCACCATCTTCTGTTATAAATAACTAGTCAAGTAACTGGCAGATTTTGTCAGTTGCTACCAGATTTACCCAGTTGAAAAAAAATATGCTTATACTTGTTTTTTAAAGTCTTGTGGCGATTACTTAACAACTGGATTTAATGTATTTCTTTAGTCATAAAGGTTCAATATGATTTGTGGAAGAATTCTTATTTTCCTGATTAGATTTGAAACAAGTTTTAAAACTATGATTGAGGGGAGGTGTATGAGTACCCAATAAAACGATTCATTATAAAGGGGGGGCCTCAAGTGGAAAATGTTGGGAAATGAATGTGGCAACATGTGTGCAAATGTGCCTGATACAGATAATGTATTGAATGTTATAATGGCTCTAAGAGCCCTCAATAAAATTATTTAAAAAAAAACAAACCATGATTGACTCTGTTGATCACCAACTTCTAAAAATACCAAGATTGTGAAAGGTCCAGAAGTGACTGGCAAGGTTGCTGGGGTGAATGCAACTTCCCTGACCAACGATGGAAGAAAGCTCGCTTGTGATTCACTCTGCACCCCTGATGTAGGTGCATTAATTGAGGTTTTAACCAAAAAGCTAATCAGACTTACATTTTCTTGGTTTATTTATTCTGTTAGGTTTCAAGTGACCATACTGTGGCACACATTGAGATTTTTACCTCAATGGGGAGGTGTTTCATTCTTGGTTTGAGTATAGCATTCCAGCCTGTAATTAAGCTGCAATCCACGAAATATACTAACTTACAAGGAATGCTATTCTTGCTAGCATTCTGTACATATCATTTGCTTATTCAAGCATGTAAAACTTTAACAAGAGGAGGTAATTTTGCTTTGATTTCTTGATTTGGATTGTTCTACTATTTGGCACTGGGTGGAAAAAGAAAAAAATCATATTGAAAGCATTGTTCTGTTAATGAAGTTGCTTGTCCTTTTTTGTGCCAAATTTGGCAGGTAAAATTACCATTTATTTGACTTGCTGGAGCTGAAGAACAGATTGTTGAGGAAAAGTAGCAATTTAAGTAATGACACTAGATAGAATGTGCTACATTATATACATCTCCTATACTTTGAGATATTGACATGTAATTTTTATTTCTCTCTTTAGTAATCTATTTTGTCTTTAACTACTGTATTACTGCCAATAGCTTTTATCAGCTCCATGCAGTTTGCTTCTCCTGTTAAAAATTTTCTTTCTTTTTCTTTTTTTTTTTTTGGTGGGGGGGGCATCACTGCTCTCCGGTGGTGGGAGTAGGAAGCCCAGCCCCACTGCTGGAATTGAACCTCCGTCCCAGTGGGCTGCAGTCTCGCACACAACCACTATGCCACCGGGGCTCAGCCCCCCAATTTTTTTCTTAAATACTATGTTGCTATTAATTGGCATAAACTAAAGGGAAGGATTTTAACCTGAGGATAAGATTGTTGTGTTTTGTCTTGTATTCTTTCTAAAGTATTCCATGCTTTTTAGTATAGTAATTACTTTGAGTAAAGATAGATGAAACATATATTTTTTTGGCGGGGGGGGGGGCATCACAGCTCTCCGGTGGTGGGAGTAGTAAACATATATTTTTAAGTAATATGATGATACATAATATAATCCAGGGGCCCATGATTTCTTTCAAGTTAAATGTACTTGACTGCTTTTGTTGTGTGGGCATTAATCTGTGGTTTGCAAACTAAAAGAAAATTTAGTTTTAAAATTCTTGTTCTAAAATGGATAAATATCCCATTCATAATATGCTTTCTTTAAAAGGACTAATCATGAGTGAAATACAAAGTTACCTTTGGAGATGCCTAGTGGTAAATCTGTAAATCACTAAGGTTTTATGGTTTAGACTAGTCCTACTTACAAAAACGGAAGGGTTTTTAAAATATGTGTTATTGCTGTATTAGTTTACAATAGTCACTAAACCTGTGCCTCCCTGAAAGGAAAAAAGTCCTCCATAGAAATTAATTTGCAGAAATCTGTTTGGGAGTTGTTTTTTTAAAGCCACTTGGTGAATTTGTAACTGTGCACATGTTAACTCAGAAAGACCTAAGAGCTGAGTGTCCTGAAACTTGTAACCATCAGTCACATCTTTTGCCCACTAAACTAACTGGTGGACAGGTGCAGATGTTACAAAATCTAACGTCGCAATTGACACTAATTGGCACAGTTGTTGGCAGTCTTATCAGAAAGCAAAGGGCTGAATGGTTGAATGGGTTTAGAGAACTTGAATGATAATAAGCATTTTTATATGCATCTTGAATTACTTGTGTGACCCAGTCTAACAGGAACACTTTATTCTGACCTCATCCTTCAGTGAATAGAAATTGTACAAAGCATAATATGCAGTGTATGTTTTTCAGGTAACCTTTTACAGCTATCTGCTCTTGTGGCTTTACTACGCCCACCTTAGTACTCAAGGAAACCAGAGCATATGTGTGGAATAAAAAGGAGAATACCTATATATATGTGGAATAAAAAGGAGAATACCTGTTACTGAAAATTAAATTGATTTATCTGATTAATTTCTTTCCAAAAACTTAGTGTCAGCCCGCAATTAAAAAAAAAAATTAACAACAACAACAACAACAACAACAACAAAAAGCTTAGTGTCACAATAGTTTCACCTAAACGTAATGAAATTATTCCTGGAATTTGTGAACGAGCAGAGTTTAGGATGTACTTTTGAATAATCGTGGTGTGGGTAAGGAAGGTATTAGATACGCACATGAAACAAGATTGGGTATGGACGTGTAATTTTTGAAGTTGTGTCAGAGACATAGGAGTTTATTAATCTATTTCTTCTACTTCCAGTATATTTGAAAAGATCCATAACAGAAAGGATGTCTTGCTTGTTTTCATATTTACCAGAGCTACTCCTTCCTGCTGGGTTGTCGTTGCGTGTCCTGGAGCCAATTCTGACTGTAGTTCCTTTCAAGGCAATGTATTATGGTTAGAGTCTTGCATGAAATGTAGGAGTCTGTTTTAGTAAATAAACTGAGATACCAAATCTGTTGCCATCAAAGTTTATTCCACACTATACCCACCCCGTGGAGCAGAGTAGAATTGCCCTCCTAGGGTTTCAGAGAATGTAATTGTCATGGTGCAGTGGTGATGTGAGCCACATGATCGGCAGTTTGAATCCAACAGCAGCTCTTCTGGAGAAAGACTGGGCTTTTATTCCCATGAACTCTTACAGTCTTGGGGACCCACAGGGCTCACAATGAGTCAGCATTGAGAGAGGGCAGTGGGCTTGTTCTTTTGGGGAGTCTTCATAGGAGCAGATGGTCCGTCCTTTCTTCTTGAAATACCAGCCTTTCCTTGAGGGGCCAAGAACTTCCCCTCTGTAACACCAGGGCTCCTGCGTGCCAGGACTTGCCATAGCCTCTTTGAATCAAAAGTTACCTGCTTAGAGCGAGAACCACATAACCTAATAAACCAATGGGTTACTTTCTAGATGGTGTGCATTTTAATAGGAACTTTCTAAAGGGATTACCTTAATTGAAAGAAATGACTCTCCGAGTGCATTTGTTGGTGAGGTGGATGCCAGTGCCTGTTATTAGCGCAGAGAGAACATCTAATGCAGAATTGTCTTGCATTCATTCCAGGTGCTATAGGTAATGACCAGGCGTCGTGGTCATGTGGGGATTATATGTTGCACTGTTAAACTCAAGGTCAGCAGTTTGGCTCTATCAGGCACCCCTCCCAAGAAAGATTGAGCTTTCTATTTCCAGGAAGAGTTACGGTCTCTCAAACTCAGAGGAGCACTACCTTCCCCCGTGTCCTGGAGGGTTACTGTGAGTCTGCAGCAGCTCAATCGCAATGAGTTTGACTTTTTTTTTTTTTTGCATCACTGCCCTCTGGTGGTGGGAGTAGGAGGCCCAGCCTTTGCTCCGTGGAGCTGGAATTGAACCTCCATCCCAGTGGACCGCTGTCCCGCGCACAACCACCACGCCACCGGGGCTCAGCTCAAGTTTGATTTTTTTTCCCCTTCGTTTTATGTTTTTAGGTAATGGCTGATGTTAGCTTTAGGTTCTGGAGGTAATAATGCAATTTTTTTTCCCAGAAGATATACTTTTCCCCACAAAAGAAAGTGTTTTATTTTGGATCAGTTAGAGTTCAATGGGACTAGATTGTGTGTATATCCTTACGGGCAGTTTCTATTTACTCAGGTAGGTCTTTGTGGCTTCCCCCAAATTGCTAAAAATAGAGTAAGTTGCTTCCTTGAGTCAAAGAGCCCTGTTTAAGGCAAAGGTCTTTTAGGGAATGCTGTTGCTAGCGGCCTTCCTGAGAAAGAGCCACAGTCACTAGAACGGCACTCATTGTTTACTGGTTGTTAGGTAAATTTTGCATTCTGCTGTTGATTCTAGTCTTCTTGAGGTTTCTTATAATCAAGTCATAGCTACTTCTTGGACTTTGGTCTTTGAGGGGCTGATAGTAGGTGATGAGACTCCCTGCTTCCTGCTTTTTGTGTGCTTTTGACCTGTTGGGCTTGTGTAACTAATGTGCTAACGCCTAGTGCTACAGATAAAGACTGCTGTAACAAAGAGAATTCTCTCTCTCTCATTCTCTGTCTCTTCCTCTCTGAAGAGAGGTTAGGAGTAGAATTCAGGCCTTGACTCCATAGGGGAAGATGTACTTGCTCTCTCTCCTTGCGCTTTGATTTTCTCATCTTTGGTTTCTCCCATGTCCTGGGTCTAATCTGCTCTTTCTCTATCTCAAAAGTCACTTTTAAGAAATAACATAATAAAGAAAACCTTATGTTCAGCAGAGATTTCCTTAGATGTGTAAGAAGAGGTAGATCCCTGAGACATTCTAGTTCTGGTTCTAGCCCACCACAGGCAAGAGATGTCTCTGTCAGGTAAAGCTTGGGGTGTTGGTTTGTCTCTTAGTGAATATAAAGGTTATATCTGTGCTAGACGGTAGAACCCTGCTCATGTCGTGGTTATGCGTTGGGCTGCAATCCGCAAGGTTGACTGTTAAAAAGCACCAGCAGCTCATCAGGAGAAAGGCGGGGTTTTCTATCAAGAAATGGGTGGTCACAGAAAAGAAATAAAGGAAAATATTAAAATGAATCTTCTCTTTCAGAGAAGACACTGAAACATGCTTCCTTATGAGCACAAGGAAGCTAAACCAAACACACAGAAACAGGACTGCAAGGGCAGTTCTTGAAGACAGCATGTAGTTTAATGATGAAATTTGCAAAGTGCAGAAAATCAAGTCAAAAGGGAAAAAATGCCATCAAACATTTCTCAAGCTGAAAATGAAAAGAAACAACAACAAATAAGTAAGGAGAAAATTAAAGCATCTGTGTACAGTATTGAGAATGTTGAGGGCAGAAGAATGAATGGTACAGAAAGTATCAATAAAAATGGAAGAGATACTCAGTCACTATACAAAAAATAATGGGTGACACAGCTGTTGTAGGAGCTGGCGTGTGATCAAGAACTGCTGGCACTAAGAGATGGCCCAGCTTCGTGGCAGTTCCTGGTGAAAAATAGGCTCTATGGTCTAGCAGAGGACCGATCGAGGTGCTACAGCAACCAGACACCATGGTGGCAGCAATATAAATTTCCGAGAAATTTGGAAGATAACTAACTGGCCAACAGACTGGAAGAGATCCATTTCCATGTCCATTCCGAAGAACGGCAACTGAACAATGCAGAGATGATCAATCTATTATGAATATCACATGCTAATTGAAGATAATACAAAAATGACATTGATAAGGCACAGACAAAAGTTCAAGCCAGATTCAGAAAGGAATGGGAACACAAGTGATATCATTGCAAATGTCAGACGGATCTTGGCCAAAAGCAGAGAATGCCAGAAACACGTTGACTTGTGCTTACTGACTATGCAAAAATATTCAAATTCTGAGGGCTGAGCCTCGGTGGCGTAGTGGTTGTGCGGGGGACTGCGGCCCACTGGGATGGAGGTTCAATTCCAGCTCCACGGAGCAAAGGCTGGGCCTCCTACTCCCACCACCGAGGGCAGTGATGCCAAAAAAAATAAAAACAAACAAAAAAATGAAAAAATTCAAACTCTGTGGCCCTTAACTGATTTTGGAAAGTATCCAAATATGTTCATTCAGGAACACTTAAAAGTGTTGATACAGCACCTGTATGAGTTGGTTAAAGATGAAAATTTAGGTTCAATTGCTTCATAGTTAAACACATCTACCTAAAATTATTCATAGAGGCATCACTATTAATCTGGTATAATTTACAGTATTATCTGAAGGGAATGACCTTATCACACCAATCCAAAGGAAACTACTACTATAATTAAACTATGGGCAAAATAATGTAGGGTTTTTCTAAATCATAAGACTGAGTTGTTACTGATCAATTAATGAGGCGATAATTAAACAGAAAGTAAGTCAGCTTGGCTTGTTGAAGATCAGTATCTAAAAGTTGTTTTTATAATTCACATCCTCTGAGATATATTTAATTACATTTATAACACATGAATGTTTAATATAATATTTTGTGACAGGTTGACACATCTTCACCAGTATGATATCAAATTCCCCTTGATGTTTTTGTCATTGTTACATATATATTTGGAAGGGAAGTGGTAGGTTTTTTTCCAAGGTGGTAGTGATGAAGAAGTAACTTGAAGAATGGTTTCTTTTCAGAAAGCAAGCATTTAATTTTAACTTTGTGTGACAGAATGAAACACTGGCTTAAACTTAGGACTGCGGTGTATGCCTGCGGTCATTTTTGCATTATCTTCAGCAAAATGTTGCTAGCATGTGCTATTAATGATATTGCTTGATCATTGCTGTATTGATTGATTGCCTTTTTTGGAATGGACATAGACAAGGGTCTTTGGTGGCTGTTTGAGCTCGTTGCCACAATCACATCTGGTTGAAAGTTTTTCTTTTTTTCCCTGCTGATGCTTTACCCAGTACGATGCTCTTCTCCCAGAGCTGGTGAAATGCCACATCTGGAAGAAAATGTAGAGTACTCTAGGGAGAGAAATGTTCTTTATCTTATCTCTAATTACGCCAGAGCAAAAATAAAAAGTTTTAAAAACAGTTTTAAAAGGGCTGAGCCCCGGTGGCGTAGTGGTTGTGCGCGGGACTGCGGCCCACTGGGACGGAGGTTCAATTCCAGCAGTGGGGCTGGGCCTCCTACTCCCACCACCGGAGAGCAGTGATGCCTTCCCCCACCAAAAAAAAAAAAGTTTTAAAACAAGTAAGCTATAACATCACATTCCCTAAAACAAAGGAATTTATATGTTATAGTGTTAATTAAATTGGAATGTATCAGTCATTTTTACCTTTCATAGACTACAAGCTATGATGTTAGGTGTAAGAAGCACAAATGTGTACTTTTCAAAAATTGTAGAAAATGTCAGCCACAAGAAGCACTTTGTTTTTGTTTAAAAAAAGTAAACAGCCATCCCGCTCAGAAGCAGCAAAGCCCACATGGAAGAAGTACACCAGCTTATGGGACTAAGAGATACCAAAGGGATCAATTATCAAGTTTCAAGAACTAATAATCATAACATTATATGCTCACTTTCCTGATATGATCGCTGACGACAAATATGTACATAAACAAATGTGGTGAAGAAAGCTCCTGGTGTCCAGCTATCAAAAGATGTGCGTCTGTGGTTTTAAAGACATGAAGGTGAATAAGTGGCCATCTAGCTAAGAAGCAAGCCCACGTGGAAGAAGCACAACAGTCTGTATGACCACGAGGTGTCAAAGGGATCCTGTATCAAGCATCAAAGACCTAAAAGATACATCATTATTAGTGAGGGGGAGTTCAGATTGGGGACCCAAAGCCCATCAATAAGTGAAGAGACATCCTCTTACAGAGGGGTTATAACGAGGAGATGAGCCAGTCTAGGTGCAGTGTAGTAGCAAGGAAATGTTCTCAAATGCTTCCTCCCACCAACTATCATTATCCCAATTCTGCCAAACAGATTTGGCTGGACCAGGGGATGCACATTGGAGCTGAAAACATGGATTTTAGGATAGATAATCCCTTGAGACTAGTGGGGAGTGGTGACACTTGAGGGGTGGAGGGATGGTGGAGTAGAAAGGGGGAACAAATTTCTCGGATATGCATGTGACCTCCTCTCTGGGGTGTGGACAACGGGGGGGGGGGGCATGAGTGAAGTGACACATTATACAGTGTAAGATATGAAGAGGTAATAACAATTTGTAAGTTATTGGAAGTTCATGGGGGAGTAGAAGGGGGAAGGGGAAATATGGGAAATTGGAATTAAAAAAATAAAGAACTAGAGGAAAGAGGGGAAGAGGAGCTTATGCTGGAGGGATTCAAGTAGATAACATAGATGAATGTAGCAACGTGTACAAATATGCTTAATACAAATGATGTATTAAATGATGTATTAAATGTATGAGCCCCCAATAAAATCTATATTAAAAAAAAGTTTTGTAACTTTTAGGTTATTGACTTTACATCTATTTCTCAAGTAAAACAAAAGTCCTGAGTGGCACTAATGGTTACGCACTCAATTATCAGTCAGAAGGTTGATGGTTTGAACTCACTCGTAGGTGCTTCAGAAGACAGTCCTGCACACCTGCTTCTGAAAGGCAACAGACTTGACCCCCTCCCTGCACAGTGGCTCCACTCAGTACTCATGGGTCATCAGGAGTGGGGACTGTCTTGGTGAGCACAAACAACAGGACTCGTTTTAGCCTGTAGTTAAGTAAGCAATTTGCAGGTGGTTCTGTGGTCTTTGTGCCCTTGAATAATTTTTCAGATATACTATTACAATTTATTAAAGAAACTGGAATAAAAAAATAGAGCTTAAGCTATTTTTTCCTTTCTAAAAATTGATTATAACTTGATCAACATATTTGATTTTTCATATATACAATGGTACCTGTTTTATTATAGGACAATTAAAATTTCTTATTCTTCATGATTTTCAGAAATGGAAGCAAGATAGCCATTAAAATTTCTTTTAAATAGTGGAATTCCTTAACTACATTTTTAGAATGTATTAAAAATAGACTTGCATAATGAAATAAAACTACTTACTGTTGGTAATTCCTGAAATTTCTATTATTTTTGAAAATGCTGTTTGTCTTACGGATTTTACATTTCTCATGTTGGCTTAGACAAAAAAATGTTTAGCAGATGGCTGTCACAATGGGAGCTATAATAGTTAATTGTGTCACGAGGTAACTGGAGGAAGCGTTTTTCTTGTTTGGTTTTCTAGGGTAAAGGATGTCAGTAATCTCTCACAAATGCCAGATTAATTTAGGGTGTGTACTCTTTTTCCCTTATGATTACGCAGATAGGAAAATTGAATGTTCCAAACAATTCATGGAAAATGTTTCACATCAGCATTATTTATATCCCTAATGCAGTTAAATATCCCTAATGAAGTATAAAGTGATAGATTATTAAATGTGGGTGTTTCCTTGAGATAGGAAAGCAATTATGATTTTGAATTGTTTCAAATGTCACATTCTCTGTGTAATTTTAAACTCAATGATCTCTTTCATTAAGCTCGGGGGAAGTGTTTACAAAATGGAGGATGTTGTAATGAATGAAGTTCATTAATTCTGTCCATCATAGCCCTGTCTTAATTAATTCAAACTCATAAAGTCAGTGCATTAAATAAGAATATAATAGTTTTAAGTGCATACATGATAGTGAGAGATCTGAGACCCTTACATTAAAAGTTGTAGTACCGTATCTCTTTTGGGGTTTATAGTTTTCACAAAGTTGGCATGATCATCCTTCTTTACCCAACTTCACCTATCTATATTGCTCCATCAGGTCTGTTTTGTAAAGAATCAGAAGTTAAATGAAAATAAATATAGTGCTAATTTAAAAATTAATAAATACATTTTTAATTATGTAAAAAATCCTAGGTGTTTAAAAAATTTATATGTACAAACTGTATTGTCAAGAAATTGATTTATGGAAAGCCAATGTGTTGAGAATGATGAGGGCAGGATGTACAGATGTGCTTGACAGACAATGGGTGTAGGTATGGATTGTGATAAGAGTTGTATGAGCCCCCAATGAAATGATTTTTTTAAAAAGAAAGAAAGAAACTGATTTAATAGATTTTTGATAGTCAATTTCATCAGGAGACATTCATTGTCATGAAATAAGAGTGAATTTACTGGACTACTAGAGACTAGAGGAACCTCTGAAACTACTGCCCAAACAAACTCTTTTAATGTGGAAGTCAAGTCACTCCCAGACACCTTCCAATTAAATAATAAATTGGGCACCGTGAGGAGTATGTTCCTTTACACAGTCACAAATAGGGTCTGTTCTGGTCAGTATTTACCGGAAAGTGAAGCCGAGTAGGCAAGAAGGGATGGAAACCAGCCGGTCAGGCTGCGTGGACAGGGAGAGAGCTGGTACCTTGCAGGAAGAGTAACCAGTGTCACAGAACAACATGTGTCTGAATTATTGGATGAGGATCTAATCTGTGGTGTAAACTTTCACCTAAAACACAATAGTTGTAAAAAAACAAATACAATTGTACAAATGTGCTTGACACAATGGTTGTATGTATGGATTGTGATAAGAGCTGTGATAAAAAGTCTCTGTGGCAAGAATGCTTCAGTTTTACCTCATCCTACCTTTCTGTGGTATAAGCTGTGGGTCAAAGAAATATCTCCTTCCTCTCCTGTGACTTAAACTTACACCTACATTTCATTCATTGACGGCATCAGTAAATTAATTAAATGCACTATTTAGAATGATGTATTTATTTTCTGCATCAATGTACTATTTGAGGGATGATGATGACTTTAAGCATGTTCCCTTCGTTTGTTTAGAATTTGCAGATATGTCTCATAAACAGAATTTTAAGTTTTAAGTGTTTCCTTTAGTTAGATAGTGAAGTTGCACATTTGTGCTTGATGCTTGTCAGGTGTACAAGGAAAATGTAGTTATTTAAATAACATACAAAATCTTCCTCATAATGCTCTCTACTATTGATAGGGAAAAGTAAGAAGAAAATTTTTTTGAACAAATAGGATCTTAGCCTCTTTTCATTTAAACGGTTTCTTTCAGGTAATGTAGTGTATCAAATTTCTCACCTCATTTTCAGATGATACATGTGGTGATTTCTCACCAAATCGTGAATGTCAAGACCTAAGTACTATGCTTTATAAGAAGACTGCAGCCTTCCTGGCTCTGACCTGAACTAGAACGATAGCCCAGATGTTGGAGATTATGTGACACCTGAGTCTTTTCAGTGCTCTCTCCTCACTGCCAATCCCCAAAGCCTGTTCCCAAGGATAAAAATGGAGGAGGAAATAGTGAGGCTCTCAATATCTGATTTCTTCATCTTCTCTAATTTTCCTTCATCTAATTCACAGGGACCTAGAAGGACCTTGAATCGTGTTTCTATCTTTCTGCCTATAAGAAATTTCCTTCTCTTCCTTCTCCCCAGGCTTACATCTCCCTCCGCACATCCTAGGTATAGCAATTAGTTACTTTTTAGGGGAAGGGAATTAAAGAGTGGTTCAAAAGTCCTGTGTGGGGCTGAGCCCTGGTGGGGTAGTGGTTGTGCACGGGACTGCGGCCCACTGGGACGGAGGTTCAATTCCCGCTCACAGGAGCAAAGGCTGGGCCTCCTACTCCCACCACCAGGGCAGTGATACCTTAAAAAAAAAAAAAGTCCTGTGTGGAATATTTTATTCCTTTATCTTTATTTTGCTAAAGTCACATTTATTGAGGTTTCATTTACCTTACATAGTCGAGTATAAGCCGACCTGAATATCAACTGAGGCATCTAATTTTACCACAAAAGCTACATTAAACATGTACTGGAAAAACTCAGCTTTTACTCAGGTGTATATGGTATATGGAGTAAAATATACCCTTTTTATTAATCATTTTATTGGAGGGCTCTTGAAAATCTTATGACAGCCCATCATTAAATTGTATTAAGCACACTTGTACATATGTTGCCATCAATACTTCCAAGACATTTTCTTTCTACTTGGGCCCTTCATATCAGCAACTTGTTTTCCTCTTCCATCCCAACTCTCCTATCCCTGTGAATTTTTGATCAATTATATTGTGTTGTTATTTCATATCTGGCACCATTCATTGTCACCCTTTACCCCCATTTCTGTTATTCAAAAGCATACCCTTTTGAAGTATACTCTTCCTAATCTGACCTGAATTTCTGTAGCTCCCTGTCAAAGTGGTGCTGCAACCATTGCTAAATGGTCTTTAGCAAAAGTTTACCTACCTGGGAAACCAATGATATTGTCCAGTAATTTACATATTCTATTGGGTCACCTTTCCTTGGACTGCTTACAAATATAAATCTCTCCTAGTCAGTTGGCCGGGTAACTATCTTCCAGATTTCTTGATCTAGATGAGTGCTTCATCAGTTATTTGAAACACTTAAATTGGTATTCTGTCAATTCTCAGAGCCTTGTTTTTGCTAATGCCTTTAGTGCAGCTTGGACTTCTTCCTTTAGTGACATTGCTACCTCTTGAAATGGTTGAATATTAACGAGTTCTTTTGGGTGTATAGCCTCTGTGTGTGTGTGTGTGTGTGTGTGTGTGTGTGTGTGTTTCATTTCTTTTGCTGTTTCTTACATTGTTCAATATTTTGCTCTTAACATCGTTTTTTTAATTTAAAACCATTATTTTGCCCCAAGAATCTTTTAATATTACAACTCAAGGCTTGTATTTTCCCGTCGGTTCTTTTCGTTTCAGATATGCTGAGCCTGTTCTTCCCTTTTGGTTTTCTAACTCTAGCTCTTTTCCCATTTCATTATAGTACTTTCCTTTGTCTTCTGGAGCTGCTCTTTGAGATTTCTTTTTCAGCTCTTTGACTCCATCCTTTCCTCCATGTGCCTCAGCCGCTCTACAATTAGAACCAGTTTCAGAGTCTCTTCTGACATCCACTTGGATTTTTGAATTTCTTTTCTAGCTTTTGAATGACTTCTACTTTCTTTATGTGTAATGTTCTTGATGCCATTCCACAGTTCACCTGGTCTTCTTTCATGAATGTTCAGTGAGTCAAATCTGCTCTTGAGATGTTCTGAAAATTCAGGTGGCATATACTCAAGGCTGTATCTGGGTCTCGTGGACTAGATTTAATTTTCTTCAATTTTAACTAGAACATTCCTGTGAGCGATTGATAGGTCTGATCCACGGTCTACCCTTGACCTGGTTTTAGCTGCTGATGTTGAGCTCCTCCATCATGTCTTTCAACAGATGCGATTAATTTGATTTCTGTATAATCCATTTGGAGAAGTTGACATGGACTTCTCCAGATGGAATTTCATATTCCTTTTCATTCAGATGGATCTTGGCCAAAAGCAGAAAATACCAGAAATACTTGTGTTTTTATTGACTATACAAAGACATTCGACTGTATGGACCCTAACAAAGCTATGGGCATGAGATGAATGGGGATTCCAGAACCCTTTCCCCTGCTTCTGTGCAACCTGCACATGGGGTAGTTTTGTGAACAGAACAAGGGAATACTGTATGGTTTAAAACCAAGAAAGGGGCTGAGCCCCGGCGGCGTCGTGGTTGTGCGCGGGACGGCGGCCCACTGGGACGGAGGTTCCATTCCAGCAGTGGGGCTGGGCCTCCTACTCCCACCACCGAGAGTAGTGATGCCAAAAAAACAAAAACAAACAAAAACAAAAAACCAAGAAAGGGACGTGCCATGATTGTATTTTTTCGCCATCCTTATTTAATCTGTATGCTGAGTAATCAGAGAAGTAGGGTGACATGAAGAAGAGTGGTGGCAACACGCCATGTGCAGAAGGCACAAACTTGCTTGCTACAAGTGAGGAGAACTTGACACACTTGCTGGTGAAGATCAAGGATTGCAGTCTTCAGTATTGATAAAAACTCAATGTCGAGCTGAGCCCCGGTGGCCTAAGTGGTTGAGTGCGGGTCTGCGGCCCGCTGGCTTGGCGGTTCAAATCCAGCGGCGGCTCTCAGGAACAGCACTGGGTAGTGCCCACGACCACCAAAAGCAGTGATGCCCACAAAAACAAACAAACAGAAAACCTCAATGTCAACTAAAACAAAATCCTTAGCGCTGGGCCAGTAGGTAGCGTCATGATAAGTGGAGAAAAGACTAAAATCGTCAAGGATTTCACCTTGCTTGGTTCTGGTTCCACAACCAATGCACGTGGAAGCGGCAGTCACGAGGTTCGGGACCTGGCAGTGTTTCCTCTGTTGTACAGCGTCACTGTGAGTCAGAGCGGACTTGACCACAGCAAACAGACAAACACAAAACCCAACAGCCATCATCAAAATATTCAGAAATTTGTGGTAGTACCCCCCCAAACCCCCCCAAATTTTCTCTTTGTTTTTTTTTGTGTCAAATCTCACCTTCTTCACACTTAAGGAGCCTTAAAAACACTGCGCTTAGTCCCTGGATAGTAAACCACGATGTCAGCTATTCAAATCCACCAGCTTCTCCTCACAAAAAAGATGAAGCTGTCTGCTTCACAACAATTTACAGTTGGATACCCAAAAAGGGTTGCTATGAGTCAGAATTGTTCATGACACAGGAGTTTTGTTGTTGTTTTCTGATTTTCACCATTAGCCCCTAGTAGCTACTGATATGCTAGCTTTTTTGATTATAAACCGAACCGTGTCATCTACGTTCATGTCTCAGACTTCTTTCATCCAGGATACTGCTTTTAGATGCTAACAGCTGATTCATTTTCCATTATACGGACATATCACAATTAGTTTAATGGATTATTTTACTTTTTTTTTTTCCCGGGGGGGTGGGGGGGCGGGCATCACTGCTCTCCGGTGGTGGGAGTAGGAGGCCCAGCCCCACTGCTGGAATTGAACCTCCGTCCCAGTGGGCCGCAGTCCCGCGCACAACCACTACGCCACCGGGGCTCAGCCCAGTTTAATGGATTATTATCAGCTTATTAGATATTTGAATTGTTTTCAGTTTGGGTCTAAACATTTTTGCTATGTGTACTATAAACAAGCTGCTGTTAACATTCATAGACTGGTCTTATGTGTGTAGACATATCTTTTCACTTATTAGGAGTTTGTTAAAGTAGGTCTACTATTTTTCACTCCTTTCCATAATATAAAAAACTCTGTCCTTGTCAACATGCAGTATTATCACTCCTTTTAATTTAGCCATTCAAATAGCTAAAGTGCCTCCTTTTAATTTTAAATGTCTTTTTTGGGCTGAGCCCCGGTGGTGTAAGTGGTTGAGAGCAGGACTGTGGCCCGCGGGCTTGGCGGTTCAAATCCAGCGGCGGCTCTCAGGAGCAGCACTGGGTAGCTCCCACGACCACCAGAGGGCAGTGATGCCCCACACCCCCAAACAAATGTCTTTTTCTTATTGCTATGTCATTTGGAACCTTTCATTATGGGCTTAGTCATCTTCTTTAATTAAGTATCTGTCCCACAACAGAAAAGTGGGTGAAGGGAGACGTTGGACAGTGTAAGATATGACAAAACAACAATTTATAAATTATCAGGGGTACATAAGGGAGAGGGGAAGGGGAAAAATGAGGAGCTGATACCAAGGACTCAAGTAGAAAGCAAATGTTTTGAGAATTATGAAAGCAGCAAATGTACAAATGTGCTCGATACAATGGATGGATGTATGGATTGTGATAAAATGATTTTTTTTTAATGATGTATCTGTCCAAATCTTTTGCCACTTTTAGAAATGGGCATGTAGTAATTCACTATATATTCTGGACACAAGTTCTTTATCAGATAAATATTTTGCAAATACCCCAATCTGTGACTTTTTTTGTTTTTCATATTTTAAATAGTGTCTTGAGGTTTAGAATTTTTATGAAGTCTGATTTTTTTGGGGTAAGATATATGTTTCTTTAAAGGATATGTACATTTTGTGGCCTGCTTAGGAACTCTCTGCATTAGCGAAAGTCACGAAGATTTTTATTCTTCTTATTTTTTAGAAACATAAACATAATCACTTTGCATTAATTTTAATGTTAGGTAACATAAAAGTCAATGTTTATTTTACTTTTTTAAATGGCTTGTCAATTGTTTCATTGCCATTTGTTGACATGACTCTTCTTTCTCCAGTAAATTACCTTGGCATTTAAAAAAAAACAAGTGAACACATATATTTAGGAATCTTTCTGAACTCTCTTTTTTGGTCCATTGTTCTATAGGTCTATTCTTAGCCCAGTGTCGTGATCACTGTAGCTTTATGCCAAGTCTTGAAGGCAGGTGGTGCCAGGTCTCCAGATGAATGCTTTTTAAAAAGACGGTCTGGTTCTTGTGCATTCTGTGTAAATTGTAGGGCAAGCTTCTTATTTTCATCACCAAAAGCCTGCTGTGTTTTTTATTTGAATTGCATAGAATATATAGATCAATTTTGGAAGAGTGTACATCTTAATAATAATATTACTAATTCATATAAATAGGAATACATTTCTTCATTTTTTAGTTCTCCTTTAATTTCTCTCACCGAAAGTACTACTTTTTTTGTGTGTATGTGGGGCGGCATCACTGCCTCTGGTGGTCGTGGGCGCTACCCAGTGCTGCTCCTGAGAGCTGCTGCTGGATTTGAACCGCCAAGCCCTCGGGCTGCAGTCCCACGCTCAACCACTTACGCCACTGGGGCTCGGCCCCAAAAGTACTACTTTAAAAAGAAAAGTGCTACTCAATTTTGAAGAGGTGAATTTATTATTTTTATTATTATAAGTTTTATTGTCAATGTTACACAATCCAAATGTGTAATGAATACATTTGTATACAATTCTGTTGTTCTATCCCATTATAAAAGAATATTTTGTCATTTGATTTTCATTAATTGCTGGTTTATGTGTGTGTATTTCATTAAAGCAAATGTTTGCTGCCTTTATGCTTTTTTGTCTAGGACAAAACTTGCATTTTTCATTACTTATGTTTCAATATTCAACTTGCATGTTTCCCCCTAGATTTTAGAATTAATGAAAACATTGCTCGAAGAATAAGGTAAACATTATTACTGACCATGAATTAGAGTTTAGAAACAGATTAAAAGGCTAAAACATTCAATAAAAAAGGTTGTTTTTAGGGAGTTAGTATAATCTCATAATTCTATATCTAATGAGATTTAATATTATCTATATTCATAAATCCACAGAGGCAAATCCAATTTTGGAATGGGTGCCCTTTCTATTCACACTGCTTTAGCATTTTTAAGTCATGAATATTACATTAAAAATATTTGCCTTAAGAAATGTAAGCAACAGGGCTGAGCCTCGGTGGCTTAAGTGGTTGAGTGCAGGAATGCAGCGGCGGCTCTCAGGAGCGTCACTGGGTAGCACCCATGATCACCAGAGGCAGTGATGCCCAAAAAACAAAACAAAACAAAACAAAAAGTAAAAAAATAAAAAGAATTGTAAGCAACCATTTTGAAAAGGTAAATTTTTAGTTTTCTATTTTCATCTATTCTTTTTTTAAACCAGCTTTATTGCAATATAGTTCAGATAACATACAGTTCACCTATTTAAAATTTAGTACTTTTTAATATATTCACTGAGTTGTATAGCAATCACCGCAATAAATTTTACAACATTTTTATTACTCAAAGATAAAAAAGCAAAAAAAAATTTTGTTTTAATTTAAAAAATGAAAATAAAAAAGCTAGGGCTGAGCCCCGGTGGCGTAGTGGTTGAGTGCGGGACTGAGACCCATGGGCTTGGCGGGTCAAATCCAGCAGCGGCTCTCCAGGAGCAAGGCTGGGTAGCTCCCACGACCACCAGAGGGCAGTGATACCCCCTCCAAAATAAATTTTTAAAAATTAAAAAAATAAAACAGCTATATAAAAAAAAAGCTATCCAGGAGGGTGGAGGGATGGAGGAATGGAGAGGGAGAGCCAACTTCAGGGATCTACACGTAGCCTCCTCTCTCGGGCATGGATAACAGGGAAGTGAGTGTTGGGACACATTGTACAGTGTACAGGATGGAAAAATAATCTGTAAATTACTAAGGGTTCAAGGGGGCGGGGGGAGGAAGGGTAATATAGGGAGCTGATAATGGGGGCCTGGAGGGAGGGAGGATGTTTTGAGAGTGATGGTGGCAATGGGTGTGTAAAAGTGGCCTGAATACAACTGATGTTGTTAGGGACTGTGATGGGAGTTGTAGGGGCCCCCAAAAAATGATTAATTTTTTAAAAAGGGGGGGAGGGGACAGGGGAGTTGTTTTTTTTTTAAAGAGGAGCTTATGTCAAGGGCTCAAGTGGAAAATATTGGGAAATGTATGTGGAAATATGTGTGCAAATGTGCTTGATACAAATGATGTACTGAATGTTGTAGTAGCTGTAAGAGCCCCCAATAAAATTAAAACACAAAACAAAACAAAACAAAGCTATCTGTACCTTAATTGTGAGCCTCCAAGCCCCCCGCCCCCTAACTCCAGGCACCCACTCATCTGCTTTTGGCCTTTATAGATGTGCCTGTCCTGGACGTTCACATGAATGGAATCATATAAGGATCATATAATGCAGTGGTTCTCAACTTTACTAACGCCGTGACCCTTCCATTCAGTTCCTCATGTTGTGGTGACTCAACCATAAAATTATTTTCATTGCTACTTCATAACTGTAATTTTGCTACTGTTATGAATCAGGTGACCCCTGTGAAAGGATTGTTCAAATCTCCAAAGGGTCACAACCCATAGGTTGAGAACCGCTGGTATAACAAATGATAATCATATAATAAAACATGTCGTCCTCTGTCTGACTTCTTTTAGTTAAATATGTTCTGAAAGTTTATTCTTGTTAAAGCATGTATCATTGTTTCATTCCTTTTATGGCCAAATCATGTTCTTTTGGGGTCTATACCACATTTTATCTACC
>PVJH01024507.1:0-33281 GCA_004026705.1 Nesogale talazaci
CTTTTAAAATCTGCTATCTTGACCACAATACAATTAAATCGTAGTACAGATTTTTATTTCTGTGATGCTCACTTGATAAAATTTTAAAATTTCACTGTCTCATAAATGCAGCAAAATCTCTTAATTTTGATTGTCATTTATTGTTCCAAGATATAATATAAAAATGAAAATCATATCAGAATAATAAGAAGACATGATAGTAAATTATAGGCAAAGAACTGATCTGACATTTCAGCAAAAAGGACTTTCAAGTGTCAAATAAGCATGTGAAAAGAAACTCAACATTGCTAAGCATTAAGTGAGTTGTCACATCACCCTATCAGAACTATTAGAATACTAGTAATCATCAAGATCATTAAAGAAGCAGTAGAAGGAACATAGAAAACTGTAGTCAGGTTGCAGACAGTGGGCCCTCCACCACCACTGGTGGAAATATACAATAGTACAGACCCTGGGGAGAACAGCTTGGTGGTTCTTCCACATGAGGACATAAAAAGACAGTTTCCATATGATCTCAAGTAAGTTAAGAAAATACATAATTAGCCAAGTTAATTTCTATTTACAGGGGTGGGTACAGACAAGGGTATACTGGGGCCACTGAGGAGGTTGTTTGTTTGAATGAGATTCGAGATCATAGGGACACATAGAAATCAGTGACATTGAGTTGTGTTTGAGGTATTTTTATTGTGTATGATTCACCACAATACAGAAAAATTATCAGACAGCTATCATTCATCTGATTTTAGTAATCTTTTGGCGTTTGTAAATTTGTTGCTCAGAATTATCAGTGACCTTTGTAGGAAGATAATATCCGTGTGAGCAGATTCTTATTCTAAGACCTATTAGGAAAAGACATGCATACTCTTTGGAGATCTTTGAGCTGCCCTTTTTGCCTTGCTGAACATTATTTAGGACCAGCTTTTAATTTACCACTGAAGTCTTTTTCAACAACATACAAGATAGTTCCTTTCAAATAGCAAATGTGGAGAGCGTCACATGAAGGTGTCAGCACATCTCTGTAGTCAATAGCCATAGCTCTCAGGCAAAGCTATCTCTGTTGGAGTTCAGAAAAAGAACAGGATTTATGTCAATTATTTCCCTCACAAACCTTTGTAAGGGAGACTCGTTTCCTCAATTAACAAATTGCTTATCTAATAACTTTTATATCTCGGTGTTAATTGAGATGTCACTGGAACTATCACCCCTGACAGATTGACAGCAGGTAAGCAGGCACTGCTGTGATGTCACCTTGGTTTCCCAGGGATACTGCATAACAGACCCCACAAGTGAGTAGTCTTGACAAACAGAAAATCTGCTTTCTCACAGTTCTGAAGGCTAAAAATCCAAATCAAGGCCATGGTCATGTCAATCCCTGTGGTTTGAAAGTCCTGGATCTTTTTGCTTCTGTGGCTCATACATGGCATCTGCTTTCCCTTGTGTGCATATCTGTCTATTCTAATGTTTTTATAACTCTAAGGTGACATGGTTGAGGATTGTGTTAGTCTGGGTAGGCTAGAGGAACAAATTTCATAGACATGCATATAGATATAAGGAAAAGGTTTATATACAAGAGGAATAGGACATTGAGCCCAGTCCAGTTCAAAGGCATAAGTCCGATATTAACCCATATACCCGAAATCAATCTATAAAGTCTCCTTCTGACTCATAAAGTCACAGGTCAGTGGGTGCAGAATCCCGGCACTGGCAGGGGTCTCCACATGGCTCCTCACTTCCAGGGCTTAGGGCCCATCAACAGCAGAAATAACTCATCACTGGTAGCGGTCTCCATGTGGCTGCCCCAGCTTCAGAGGTCTGGCTCCATCAGGGCAAAGCTGTGCAGTCTCTCTGCTGGCTCTTCCAGCTTCTCGGACACTTCCATCTTGTCTTGTCTGTGATTCATCTTCTCAGAGACTAACTCCCAACCACTGGGGAAGATAGCTTCTCATCTTCACGAGGGAAATATCGCGAGATTTCCTAGAAGTCTCAGGAGAAAGCCATGCTCACATAGAGGCCTCATTGGCCACTCAATGGCTATCTCCAGATTAACAGGCTAGACTCCACCACTACATCTCAATCATGAAATTAACATAAGCATATGACTGCCACAAGGATCCACTCTGCTTCTGTGTAGCCTCATTTACATCATACAAGAAAAACCCTGCTTTCAAGCAGGGGTACATGCAAGGAATCAGCAACCGCCTTGAGTATTTCAATTTCACAATTTAGTGGAATTTATCAGGATAAAGGCACTGATTGACTTTAGTTTAAAGAGAGAGGGACACTTAGCATCCTTTTATTCATCAAAAGTATGATAGAGACTTCATTAAACCTATACTAAACATTAAATATAGACTTCATTAAAAACACACAAGCAAGCATAAAGCAACAAGTCAAGGAAGACTGACCTTAGAGGATAAGAGCTTTCTAAGCAAATGTACTGAAGATGAAAATTAGATACAGAATATGAAGTGGGATAAGAGATGGAAGACGTTGATGCCTCATAGATGCACAAGGCATAGTAATGCACTTGCAGAGAGGCCAATTCAGAAGCTGGAGAGGTCTAGGGCTATGAGGTCAAGATAATAAGAATTCTGGGGATGTTAGTCACTAAGTGTAAATATCAGGCCAAAGTGTGCAGTTCAACATGCAAAATTAGAACTTTGGACAACAGATGTGTATCCCCCTAACAATAATTAAAGCTGTAGGTGACAGATTTCATGTCAATTTTTATATCTGTAAGAGTGTATGGGTGGAATCCCAGCATGGTGGTGTCTTTTTGAGAGGTGTGGCTTCCCTTTATGAGAACCTGGGAAATTCTCTCTCTTAGTGAGCCTTTACCTTCTTGCTTGATGGAAGTCTGCCTCCAGGAGTCGTCCTTCTGGGTCATCTGAAGCTGAGAGCTACCAGCACCCTAAACCCATTTATCTTTGCATGTACAGACTTGTGATTTTCCTACATCCTTCTGCACCTTTCTGCATCATTAACCTGCAGGTTCATGAGTCTATAGAGGGTTCCATCTAGCATCAGATCCAGTGACAAGTTAGACTGGGCTGGGATGCCTTCTTCATATGAATTTACTTCTTTATATAAATCCTTATCTTATACATATATGTAAGAATTCATACATAAGAATTCTGAGGAAGTTAGTTGCTAAATGTAAGTATCAGTCCAAAGAGAGTTTATATGATATAGAAAAATCATATAAACTGGTTTTGTTTCTCTAGAAAATCCAGTTTTTGTTTTTGTTTGTTTTCTCTAGAAAATCTTGGTTTTGTTTTGTTTTTGTTTTGTTTCTCTAGAAAATTCAGGATAACACAGGATATTAGCTAAAAATTCTCTAAAAGTAATGAAAAACATTGATTATCCCATGGACTCAAGAAGTTCAGCTTAGGAAATACTAAGCAAAATTAAGACAAATACACAACACCAAGGTCCAGGATAATAAAACTTGAGAAAAATAAAAGCAAAGGGGAAACTGAGAGAAGCCTTTTCTCTTCTCTCACTGGGAACTGTATGTACAGTGAGCAACGGAGAGGATGTGGGAGTGGTGGTGCAAATGAGCTTAATGTTCGCTGATGTCATTGTGGTAGAAATTGTGTATTCTGAAAAAGAATACAACGCAGAGTTATCCATATAAAGAAAATAATGCTTCAGAAACTAGGACTGGTTTCCAAAATTTCTTTCTCATTTGGATCACTTAGTCCTCTAATGAATTACTTTGCTGTATATTTTCAAAAAAATCACATCATATATGAACATTTCTAGTAAGGATTTTGAAGAAAGTTTCATATTTTCCCCATTAATCAATGGCTTCTACTTACTTTTTGTTGTTGTTGTTGTTGGCATCAGAACAATCTTTTCTTTGTGCCATAAAAGATGATCCATGTGCACAATCAAGTGTTGGACTCTTAGAGGCTCAGCAGCCTCCAGAGAGATGTAGTTCATTTGAGTGAGAGTCATGGTGCCATCTGGGTGCAGAGCACGGTGTTCCTGGGGTGGATTCACCAGGACTTGTGAAGGGAAAAGAGCTATTTATGGAGCTGGCTTTCCCATAGCTGAGCAAGTAGCACAGAGGATACCTTCAGAGTCTGGATCAAACTGGAATTCATTTTTAAACTCACACGCAGCTGACGGGGCAAAAAATGGAGAAATGAAATCAAATGTAAAAATAAGTCATGATAGATCCTCATTGTGTTAATGGTGGGCTTTGATACATTTCCATATGAAGCCACAATGTTGAACTATATCTTCTCACATACCACATTTCCAATATTTCAGACACTTTTATCTCTAGTCCCTGTTAAAATGGAATAGCTGATATCATTAATTTTATTACATTTTAAAATTAGATCATATAAACTCTCAATACTTTAATGAGCAGCAACAGGAGAAGAAAAGATGATTTGATTATCAAGATCTGTAATACAATTGTTCATTTGAAGGCTGTGAGATCTCTCTCTTAGTCCTCATCTAGCCACATTATCGCTTACTGTATTTAATTTTTTTATTATTTTCACATTTCCCCTCTTTTAACACTGCCAAAATATTCTTGAATTTATTAATTTTACCAATAGAATTTAAGTGTATGTGGTACAACAGAAAGAAGCTCGAAAAGAGAGCAGAAGACCCAACTCAATTCTTTGCTCAGTTCCACACCATGTTAAAATAGGCAAATCATAAAGTCAACTTTAGCAGACATTCTTCTTCTATACAATGGAGGATGTGCCCTATCTAAACCCTCTAACATCCTTCCTCTCTCTAACTTCATAATTGAAAGACCACATTTCCACTATTGTCTTGCCAGTCATTCCCCCCTCCAGGACATACTTATGATACGAAGGCAGATTTGTTCTCCATAACTGCCATGGGGGAAGAAAAAAAGAAAGAAAAAGACACTTGTATCAAGCCTCATCTTCAAATGTCATTTCATGGATAATGATGATTGAAAACATGGTCTCCATAATCTCACAGTGCAGTCAACCCAAGTCAGATAGAAGAACTTTTGCCCCAATTTTTACTGCTGTAAATGATATTTGTGGCAAAACTCATGGCTCATTTGCCAAGTAATTTGCAGAACATCTTCAGGAGTTGTCACAGTGCAGAATATAGCCACATTTTACCCAGTACAACCGTTTCATTATTGTTGTGCTTTATCTTATATAATGAATCAGGACAAGAAAAAACTCATATTAAGAAAGAAATGTGACATCAAGAAACCAATACTATTCACAATCTCCAACTTAGCATGAACTATCTAGGAATAAATTTAACAACAACAACAAAAAAGACATGTACAAAGAAAACTACAGAACATTTTCACAAGAAACCAAAAGGGCCCTAGTCATATGGAAGAATAGCCAGCATGCATGGATCAGAAGACTCACTATTATGGAAAAGTCCATATTATCCGAAGCAATCTACAAATTGAGTGCAATCCTGATCCAAATTCCAGCATCATTCCACTAAGAAAAGCAAAAACTAATTACCAACTTCAAATGGAGAATAAAGAAGTCCAGAATAGATAAAAAACACCTCAATAAAGGACAAAGTTGGTAGTCTTGCACTACATAACCTCAAAATCTACTATACAGCCAGAGCTGTCAAAACAGCTTGGTACTCATAGAATGTTAGATACACAGACTGATGGATCATGAAAGAAAACCGAGAAATAAAAACATTGGCACACAGTCAACTGATTTTTTTATAAAGGTCAATAAGCATTAAAGGGATAAGGATGCCATCTTTAATAAATGGTGGTGGAAAAGACTGAATATTCATCTGCAAAATAATAAAATTAGGCCCATATCTCAATCTAAACCTAATGACGCCCATAGAAGAAACAGACTTTGATCTGCAACAAAATGAAAATTTCAAAATGCTGCTTGGAGTAATGCAGGATAAAAGGGAAGCAACACAGAATGATGACGCGCTGATAGAGGAGATGAAGTCCACAACAGTAGGGATAATATCCACACACCTAAGGGAAAAACAAGAACTAACTAATGAACGAGGCAACAGAAGAAAAACACAAGATCATTAACCTCAGCAACAGACTAGCAGTGGCAGAGAATTGTACCATCAGTATTGAGAATAATCAGGGAGACTTTAGAAAACATGACAGTCAAGCAAAATAAACAAAGGCGAAAGAAAAGTTGAGAACAGTGACAGGTGCTATGAAGAGGAACATTTGAATAACTGGTCTATCAGAACTAGACACAATGAAGAAGTTAGTTGCTAAATTAGTGAAGGAATTCCTGGAAGCAGATTTCCCCACCTTAATGAATGAGAAGCAGACACTCATACAGGAAACAGAAAGAACACCGTTACATTAACTCTTAGAGTAACTCATCAAGGCTCAAAATGGTTGATTTATCCTACTTTCAGGAAAAAATAAAATTTTAAGAGCAGAATAATGGGAAAGTGGGTGAGGGGAAACAGAGGGTGTTTTAAGATATGGAAAAATAATCTATAGCTTATCAAGGGTTCACAAAGGAGGGCAGGTGTGGGAGGCAGGGGGAAGAAATGGGGCTAATATCAAGAGAATGCTTTGAAAATAATGGGGGAACATATGCAAATGTGCTTGACACATTGGAGGAATGCATGGATTGTGATAAGAGAAGTAAGAGATCCCAATAAAAGTATTTAAACAGAAGAAATAAAAAAGGGAGTACAGTAAGTAGCAGTAACAAACAAAAATGTTCATATATTTATTTCTGTATTAAAATTGAGAACTCTTACTCAAGTCACAACATCTAAAAAATGCAATGGCAAAACTGAGCCCCGGTGGCATAGTGGTTGTGCGTGGGACTGAGGGCCACTGGGATGAAGATTCAATTCCAGCTCCACAGGAGCAACAGCTGGGCCTCCTACTCCCACCACCAGAGGGCAGAGATGCCCCCAGCCCGAAAAAATGCAATGTCAATCTACAGAATGAAAAATAAATAAATAAATAAATAAATAAATAGCCATAGTTGTAGAACTTCATAGCAAACAATGACTAATCTAGACTATAATAATAAGTATTGTTCAGAAACTTCCAGTTCATGGATACAAGGATTTATTCAAAATAAAAGATGTCTAAACAAAAAACAAAAAAAAAAATTAAGTCCAGCAAGAAAGATAAGGCAGTCACACACAACAATGCTAAGGCAAGAATATCTTCCGATCCATCAGCAGATATTATGAAGAGGAGGAGAGAGTGGAGTAATATCTTTGAAAAGCTGAAAGAAAAAAATGTCAACCCAATAATCCTCTACCCTGCCCAACTATCTATTAAGATAGATGGTGAGGTAATAATCTTCTCAGAATATGCCATAAGAAACCCAATCTGGTGGAAAATTCTTGCCGACTCACTGTGGTTAGAATCCCAAAGCAACTCCCACAAATGAAAGAATACCCTACACCGTCCTCACAGATCATAAGACTGCATATAAACAAGATGTCAACCTTACCCAGAGCACTATACAAGTTATACAAGCACAAGCGGGAGATTGTCTTATAGAACAACTCCATCCAAAAGTCAAAACGCTGAAAGCAATTACCAAGATAACATTGCCTCAGAGATAAAAGAAGGCAAGAATGAAACCTCCTACCTAAACACAGCACATTAATATGAAGAGAGATAAGAAAGCACCCAACACAAAAGGTATGAGATGAAAGCAATGAATCAACAGATAGTGGTAAAAGCTCTGTATGTCAGCAGTCTGAATTTGTCCATTAAAAGACAAAGTTTAGCACATTGCCTCAGGAAACATAGCCCTCCAATCTATTGCCTTTAAGAGACACATATTAAGTCCAAAGAGTAAAATAGACTAAGAATAAAAGGCTGGTGTGAGATAAGTCTATGAGGCTGGCCCCATAACTTAAGACTAAGAAAAAAATAGAATAAGAAGATTGCAAAAAATATACCAGGCAAATGACAACTTAATAATGAGAGCGGAGGGGGTAGGGGTGCCTTGCAATTCTAATCTTTGACAAAATTGACCTCAAAGTGCAAATGTGAACAAAAGACAAGAATGTGCAAATGATCTATAGACCAAGAATCACTAAGCATAATAAATATATATAGGCCTAACAAGAGTCCTACAAAATTCATCAAGCAAGTATACAGAAGATGAGAAAAGAAATCACAGACCCCACAAATTAAAGCAGTGTCTTTAGTACACTGCTATCCGAGAAAGGTAGATCACTAGGAAAGAAACTCAGCAAGGAGGCTATAGAGTTAAACATCACAATTAGGTGAGTGGACCTGATAGACATTTATAAAGCTTTCTATCCAAATGCAAAAAAGTTCACATTATTTTCAAGTGCACACACATGACTCACTTTTGAAAATAGACCATATGCTGGGACAGAAGTCGAGCCCGAGTAAATTCAAATGCATGAGAATTACTCAGACGTCTGGCTCAGACCATAAAGTTGAAGACCAACAAAAGGACTAACCAAAAAACAAGGGCATGCAACTGGAGTATGAATAATGATCTGTGGCATGAATGAGAACTGGCCTAGATTAAAGGGGACATTTGGAAGTTTCAAGAAACTAATGAGAATTAGAATACAATGTTCCCAAATCCGTGAGATACAGCAAAAGAAGTTATCAAAGCAAGTTTGATAGCAATTAGTGCATATAGGAAAATGGAAGAGAAACTTATGATTGATACATTATCACAAAGTCTCCAGCAACTAGAGCAGCATCAACAGAACAATCCTTCCAATAACAAAAGAAAATAAATACTAAAATCAGGGCCGAGATAATGAGTGGGGAACACGAGACAATGCAAAAAATCAATGCAGCAAAAAGCTGGTTGTTTGAAAGGATCAACAGAAACGACAGGCCACTGGTAGAACTAACCGAAGAAAGAAAGGAGGAAATATCAATAGCCAGGATGAGCAATGAAAAGGGAAAAATCACAATGGGTCTCAATGAGATTAAAAGGTAATCACAAAGTACTCTGGAAGTCTGTATTTAATAAATTCAACAATGTGACAGACATTGACAAACACTTGGAAAAGCAATCCCTCTTTAGATTATCCAAGAAAAAGTTCAAGAATCTCAACATATCCATAGCAAAAGAAGAAATAGATGTGGTTATCATGAAACCAGTAACCCTAAAAGCTCCCAGACCAGAGGGCTTCACAGGAGAATTCTACAAAGCACTCAGGTAATAGCTAACACTGATCCTCCACAAATTATTCCAGAGCATAGACAAAGAGGGCAAACTCCCAAGCTCATTCTAGAAATCAGTGTAGCTTGGTTTTCTAAACATGGCAAGGATTCCATAGAAATAGAAAACTACAGACAGATATTTCTAAGGGACATAAATACGAAAATCCATAAGAAAATATTGGCCAGTAGAATAAAAAAATATATACGACTTATCATCCATCATGATCAGGTGGGATTCATTCCAGGGATGCAGGGGTGGTTTGGCATCTGCAAATCCATCAATATTCTTTGCCACATTGATTGAAAAAAAGGATAAGAATCACAGGATACTATTGATTGACAATGAAAAAAAAAACATTTGAAAACAACAAACACCCATTCCTAATTAAGATAGGAAGATAGGGCTGAACCCTGGTGGTGCAGTGGTTGTGTGTGAGGCTGTGGTTGTGGGTTGGTGGTTCAAAACCAGCAGCAGTTCTCCAGGGGCAAGGCTGGGCTTCCTACTCCCACCAGGACAGTGATGAGAGAGAGCAACAGAGAGAGACAGAGAGACAGAGAGACAAAGAGAGAAAACAAAAAGAAGATAGTAATAGAAAGAAAATTCTTCAAAGTAATGCTCATTATTTACAAAAAATCAATAGCCAAAATTATAGTCAATGGTGAAAAGATGAAAAGAATCTCCCTGAAAAAGGGGACAAGACAAGGATACCCCTTGTCCCAACTTCTTTTCAACATCATACTGGAGGACTTAGCTAAGAGCAAAAGGCAGCAGAAGACATTAAAAGTATCCGACTGGGAGAGTAGAAGGTGAAACTATCACTAATTGCAGACAACATGGTTCTATACATTGAAAACCCCAAAAGTTTCACAACAGGAGTACTAGCAGGAGTACAGGAATACTAATGATTGGTCGGATACAAGATCAACAAGCAGAAGTCTATTTGTTTGCTATATGCATTGGAAAAGATCGTAGAAGAGAAAACAAAGAATGCAGTATCTTTCACAATAGCCTAGAATAAATAGAAATATTTAGGGATATGTCTAAACACCCAACCAAAAAGGATTCTACAAGAAAAACTGAGGAACCCTACTACAGAAATCCAAAAGCGACCTCCACAAATGGAAGAATATCCCATCTTCATAGATCAGAAGACTCAATATAAACAAGATGTCAATCTTACCCCGGGCACTATGCAAGTTTAACGTTGGCAGGTTTATTGTGCCATCTTGGCCAATAGGAACATATGGGATTAATCAGGTTGCATTTTGCTTGCAGGACAAAGAGATAAATGACTTGGCAAGGTCCACCCCTCTGTTGCTGACTATTGGTGACCTGCCCTACTTGTTTGCTGCCTGTGGGAAGACTCTGACTTCTTGCATGAAGGAAGACTCAGCTGTGTACTTCCTTGACACTGGGTCTGGAAGCCCTTGTTGAAGGACTTCCAGAATATTAACTGTTTCACAGAAGTAAGTTGAATTGAGCCCTCTGTACTGCTGTGTGGATTGATTAGCAGTTATATTCCTTCATATTGTGTGTATATACATATATAGGTATGTGTGTATATATACATAGATGTATACATACATCTATGTATATGTATATATATCCTAAGTTTTCTGGTTTTGTTTCTCTAGAGAACCCTGACTAACACAAACACTATCCCAATTCAAATACCTACAACTTTCTTCAAAGAATTGGAAAAACTGAGCACCAATTTCATCTGTGGAGGGAAGACACCCAGAATTAGCAGAGAACTCCCTCAATAATGACAAAGTCAGAGGGCTTACCTCACCTGACTTTAACACCTACTGTACAGTCACAGTGGTTAAAACCCTGTGGTATCGGAATAATGACAGATACTTAGACCAATTAAAAAGCTCGTGTTTATGTAATTAAAATCAATAGTTACACTTAGAAATATTTATAGATAAGGGTACAAATATTTATTCATAGGATGGAAAAAGGCACCCAGAAAATGGCTTATGGTAATGATTGAATGCATTCCAAACAATTCTCCAAAATGTGTCTTGTTGCAGTGACTCCTGACTGAGGTGAACAGAACTTATTTTCTCACTATTCGGCATGCTGATGGCTGGGAAATATATGTATCCTCTCTGTACAATCTTCCTAATATTTATGTAAATCAATATTATTCTAAGAATAATGTGCATTTAAAAAATTAATTGCATTTTTATATCTTTAATCACAAGAGGAAAATGAATATTTAATACACTACCCAGCATACTACAGCACATTTCAAATAAAAACAAATACATGGGAATGAAATCTCGTGAAGTCTGTGCATACCTTCTCTATTAAAATCTACAAATTAGATCTAAATGAATGGAAACATATTTATCCTTTACTTTGTTTTGGGGGATGATGTAAAGTCACTTGACTGTGTAGATCATAACAAACTCCTGATAGCCTTGAGAAGAGAGTTAGTTACAGACACTTAATTTGATTATGCGCAATCCATATATAGATCAAGAGGCAGTTATGCAAAGAGACAAAAGAATACTACATGGGCTAAAATAAAGAAAGGTGTGTGTCAGGGTTGCATGCACTCACCAAACTTATTCTATCTGTATGTGGAGCAAATAATCAGAGACGCTGCATTATAGGAAGAAAAATAAGGCATTGGGATTAGGAGAAGGCTGGGCAGGTGACACAGTTTTGCTTGCTGAAAGACAGGAGGACTTGAAGCACTTACTGATGAAGATGAAGGATTTCAGCCCTCAGTACGGATTACAACTCAATGTAAACAGAAACAAAATCCTCACAACTGGCCGAAGAGATAGCATACTAATAAATAGAGAAAAAAATTGAAGTTATAAAAAACTTCATCTTGCATGGTTGTACAATCAGTGCTCATGAAAGGAGCAGTCAAGAAATCAAAGGATGCATTGCATTGCGTAAATCTGCCCCACAAGACCTATTTAAAGTGTTGAAGGGTCCATGTGGCTGGGCATCGAACAAACAAAACTGTCTTGGAAGAAGTATAGCTAGAATGTTCCTTAGAAGCAAGGACAGAGAAACTTTTTACCATGTATTTTTGACATGTTGTCAGGAGAGAACAATAGTTGGACAAGGACACCATGCTTGGTAAAGCTCAGGAGTCATGAAAAAGAGTAAGGTCCTCAACAAAAAGGATTGACTCCATGGTGTTCTTCCTAGCGTGCAGCTTCTGTGGTTATTTGCTCCAGATACAGATTGAGTAAGTTTAGTAACTGACGTTGTGATTCTTACATGTGGATTTAGTGGACATCTCACTTAGATGGCTGTTTGAAGATAAGCTTTAAGACTGCAGTCACTGTTTTATCTGATAGCCAGACACCATCTAATTTCCTCACTACACTTTGTTATAGCACTCAAATATACAGTGTTCCCTTCCTATGGGAAAGGTCATGGTGCAAAAATTAATTGTTCTTAAATTGGAGCTATGCTTTAATGTGAGCCCCAAACCCATTCCTGAATGTATGTTATTGGTTTTTGTGGTTGCTGCTGTTTTTTTTTTAATATGCCATTTGCTCCCTTTCTGTCTTCTTAATTTATGATTGATAACCTCACTGATCATCTTGCCAGGGTGCAATGACTTTCCCTTAACATTGTCTTTGATTAGTCCCTCTTACTAATTTTTCAAAACACCCTGGGTGGAGGGATGTTGGACCAATTTAGGAAAACTCAATATTGAAGTACCTGAATTATTCGCTTGTACAGAATCAAAACTTTTATGACTGGACATTATTTACACAAACAATGGGAGCTGAATCTTTGGGAAGATTTATGATAATATTCACTGAGAATGTCAGTCACAAGTTTGCCAGAATAATAAATATCTTAATACAGAATATAGGACACTGATGTAGGAAGACCATGATTGCCTACCTAACAACAATTCAACCATCTTAGTGTGGCTGTCTTCAAGAAGACTGGATTTAAAAAAAACCTCTGGTATTTACACAGAATAAACATGTTTCTAAAACCCAGTGATGAAAGCATAAAATACCTTGACACAGAGGGTGGAAGACATTATGCTGCATGAATTTAGTCAATCACTGAAGGACAAATGTCCGCTGGTATAGGTCAAACAACAGGACAGGTACAAGCTCAGGCTTGCAGGGCATCCAATCTACTAGCCAGACACCCTGTAGAGAACCTGGCTGGTGCCAATGAACCATCCATCACTCTCTGTGACATGTATCATGAAGGTCACTTTGGCAGAGGGCATCTCATGTCAGTGGGGATCAAATTATTAAGGGAGGGCTGAGCCCCGGTGGCGTAAGTGGTTGAGTGAGGGACTGCAGCCAGGGGGCTTGGCGGTTTAAATCCAGCGGTGACTCTCAGGAGCAGCACTGGGTAGCTCCCACGACCACCAGAGGGCAGTGATGCTCCAAAAACAAAAAAAAATATATTAAGGGAGGGGAAGGGGATGTTGTCTACTGAGTGACTGCCACTCACAGCTACAATGAGGCCCCTCTAGACATGGAGACAGCCCTATAGAGCAGTGGTTCTCAACCTTCCTAATGCCATGGCCTTTTCATGTTCCTCATGTTGTGGTGATTCCCAAACATAAAATTATTTTTGTTGCTACTTCATAATTAATTTTGCTACCATTATGAATTGTAATGTGATATGACATGCAGGATGTATTTTCTTTGCTGCAATTGGACACCCTTAGAGCATATTGATTAATCACAAAACAATATGCAATTGCATACTGTGGAATATCTATTTCTAATTATGAAGAAATGAACTTTTGTCTTGAACCATGGTGTAGCATGGGTAACAGGTGGGCATATATGCTTGCTGGTGGACTACCTGGAGACAGATAGAGGAGCGGTTTCTTGGTTCCTAAGACCATTGAAAATATGTGCTTTCTCATGGTATTAGGTGACCCCCAGTCGACCCCCAAAGGGGTTGTAACCCACAGGTTGAGGGCTGCTGCTTTACTGAGTGGACTAAATGCTGGCCTGTTACCCCAGGGGTGGCAGTTTGAAATCACTAGTTTCTCCATGGGCAAAATATGATACTTGAACTCCCGTTGTTTTCATTAGTGTTCCCTATTTTACCGCTTAAGAGTCTACTGTCCATTGCAATAACTACACAGAATTGCCTTGTTTATCAGAACATGTTACAAAATTTGATCAAGTCTGATCATTAATGTCCACAGGGCATACCAATCTGCTATAACTCTCATCCTGAAGGAATTGGGCTTCAGCTGTGTGAGCTAGCAAACCCAGCTCCCTAAATTAAGTGCCTAGAGGCAGCCCACAGCAGTAAATCTCAGCCCAAAGGCACTCAGTTCTATTTCTGGGGGTCAACAAATGCAGCTTCTCCAATTAAGTGCCTCACTCCACAAATCAGTCTTCTACAAAAAAGCACTCAGCTTCTGGTTCTCTGTAAGTTGTGAAACTTCTCTCTTTGTTCCATGCACTGGCAGCTGGTTTCGCTGCTGCTCCTCTGATGCTGAATCATGTGGATCCAGGAGCTTCCCTGCAGTAGGGACCGCATGTCCAGAAGGTATGAGAAGGCTAGAAGAGTCACATGAAATAATCCACTGCCCCCTGCAGCCTTGGTTGCAATATACTGTTAGATTTTTTCAGAATAAGAAACTTTCTCTTTGAGGCCAGTATTTCTTTGAGAGTTTGTGTCTTGCTAAGAGAGAGAGAGAACTTTCCAGAAAGAAAAAGAATTGATACTATAGATATTTTCACCTCAAAAGAAGGGTCCGCATTCACTACTCTGCATACCAGAATCTATACCACCCTGTTCAATAAACCTAATCCTTATTAACAGATTCAGAATTTTATTCTTTTCTCCTCTCTCCATTTCTAAATCAGTAGATAGTGATTTTTGCATGTCAATGTCTATATGCTTAATAAACCTAAGGGAAGTCTGGTAAACTGTCTCAGTTTCCTCATTGTGACTGGCTTTAGACATGTGTTTGGAGATTAAAAACTGATGCCATAATTTCATTTGTCTTTAAGGGGTGAGTGTGAATTAAGAGATGGTATTTTGGAGAGGGGGGCATCACTGCCCTCAGGTGGTGGGAGTAGAAGACCCAGCCTTTGCTCCGTGAAGTTGGAATTGAACCTCCATCCCAGTGAGCCGCAGTCCCGCGCACAACCACTACGCCACCGGGGCTCAGCCCTTAGAGATAGTACTTTTAATGATAACTCCTCCAAAAAAAAAAAAAAAAGAGCAAAACAAAATAAAACAAAAAGCCCACTTCCATTAAGTCAATTCCAATTTAAAGTGACCCCATAGACATGGTAGATATGTTTTGTTGGGTTTTCAAGACTGCTATTCTTTACTGAATAAGGTCTCCTCTTTCTCTTGTGGAACTGTTGGTAGTTTTGAAGTGCTGACTGTTAAATGTGGGAAAGAGGGAATTGGAAGAGATCCTATGCAGATGAATCCTTTGATCTCAAGTCTTAACAATCTTGGAAGGCTGTGTTTCTGGGGTGAAGGAAAGTCCACATCCTTCAGAGTTGGAGATGAGTCACAATAACATTCCTTTTTGTTTTGTTTGTTTTGGTTTTGGGGCATCACTGCCCTCTGGTGATGGGAGTAGGAGGCCCAGCCTTTGCTCCTTTGGAGCCGCTGTTGGAATTGAACCTCCATCCCAGTGGGCCGCAGTCCTGCGCACAACCACTACGCCACCGGGTCTCAGACCACAATCACATTCTTATAATCAGTCTTGTTCTCTACTATGTTATATCCTCTCATAATAGCGCTGCCTTACAGGCATCTCTTTCAAGTACACGGTTGATTCCAACTAGTTGGCAGCTTTCACTGCAGAAGCAGACACGCGTCAATGCCCTCTAGTCTCCGAAGCTGGTTTCTGAGAAATGCCAAGTGTTCCTATGTCTCTCTCCTGTTTGAGCAATGTAAGCAATGCACACTTTGAAAGATCGCAGATTTTCATTTGCTGCCTGCATGCCCCCAGCACTGGTGTTAGGTTACTCCTCCAATGAACTCAGGGACCTTTAGGGTTAGGGTACCACTCACTTTGTTACCACATAGGTAAATACCACATAGGTAATTCGAGGGACTTATATGCTTCTTTATAAGCTGTTGCTGGAAATATAATCACTCTCTCTCTCTCTCTCTCTGCACAGACCTGGATCCTGGAATCATGACGATCAAGGTGAGTCCCTGCATGCTTTATCTTGTCTGATGTATCTTTAATTTATTCCTCAATTACACAACTTCCCCCTTGGATTCAATCTGTCAAGGGGGCTAGGACCCACATGTAGACTTTCTGCCTTTGTTTCTAGTAGGAAAGGGTAACCGTATACCACCAGTGATCTCTAGTGACAGTACTTCTAAATTCTAATTTGCACATTTTCATTGTAAGTATTAATTTACAGAGAGTTCTGGGACTAAATAGTGTTTAGTCTTCCCTCCTATATTCTCCTACTTACTCTCACAATAAAGGACACTATCTGTTTCTCCATCAACATGTCTATTTGTTATGCTGCCATAGCTGTGGAAGATACAAAACGGCAATAACTCATGATTTTATTCTCTAGGGTCTTTCCTGAGATGCAGCCTATGGGACAATGCTATATGGTAGTTAAAAGCAGAGATACTGACCAGCCAGACCTTGGAAGAAAATAACTCCAAACAAGTATTAAGTGTATGAAAGAGGACAAGTCATTTTCCCACTTTGAGAAAAGGGGACAAATACTAGCATTGCTTCTTTGTTCTAAAAACTTAAGCCCTGGGGCTGAGCCCCGGTGGTGGAGTGGTTGTGCGCAGGACTGCAGCCCCCTGGGATGGAGGTTCAGTTCCAGCAGCAGCTCCACAGGAGCAAAGACTGGGCCTCCTACTCCCACCACCAGGGGGCAGTGATGCCCAAAACAACAACAACAAAAAAGACAAAAACAATATATAAGTTCTGACATAAGCAAGCACGAAACAAACATCGTTGTTAGTTGTAGAATCACATAGGGTTATTTGAACTGATGTTTAAAATACTGAGTAGAAAGTCGAGGTTATGGTCAATGCCAATTCAGATTTAAGAAAGTAATTTATTCTGGGGTTGCAATCCCAGAAACACAGAATCCCATTATTACTCATGCCTAACAGAGCCAGAATTCACCAAGGCCAAGCCCTAGCAGGCAATAGCAAATCTCATATCTACGGAGCTTCATCACACATCTTGTGCCTCTGAAAACATCTATATTCCAATTTTTACCTCACCACATGTAAATGTGATGTATGGAAAATGAAATTTGCTCCCTGCTAAATTTCTGGAAAATGGAGTAATAGTCATTTACTCAAATGGTTATTGGTGAACACTAAATGTATATCAAACACCTGCAAGTCACTCCCTGACCAGCCTCTTAAAAGATGGCTTTGTGGCATTGACAAAAACCTAGATATGAAAAATTACTTGAGGGGTTTAGTTGTGTATGGATTTTTTAATTAGGCCAGGTCTCCCTTTCATTTGGTGTCATGCCATAAACCCTGCATAGCCCAGACGCCTGTCTCCCTGAGTACCTTTTTCGCTATTCCTTCAAAGATCCGTGAACCCAGAGCATGTCAATGCTTGCCTAGCTTGCTGAGGCCTTGGCTGAAGCCTCTGGGCATCCCCAGGCAACCACCCAGAGGCTGGAGAAGGAAGAGTGCTTGATGAGGGAGCAGTCTCTCCAGGAGAGAGCAAGTCCTGAATTTTGCATGTGCTTCACCCCCAGGCCTTGGTGTCCACACAGGTAATCCTACAGCTCCTCGCCTCACCTTTGGTCAGCTTAGACTAGAATGCCCTTTGCTGGCCTTGGAACTTTGGCGACTAATCTTTGCTGCTGGCAGTAGACTTGGAAACAGATCTTGTGCTTGCTTCCTGTCTGGTCTGTCTTTTTGGATAGCAAAGACCTTGGCAGGTTCATCCCCAGAGCTCTCAGCTGGTAACATTATTCCTCTAAGTCATTGGGACAGCGATCTCAGACTCCAAGAATGACCTGTAGACCATCCTTTGGACCTCAAGGCTGCATGCCGGGGATAAGCACTGGCTTCCTGGCTTTTAAACAAGCTCAGGGCTAGACCCAGCCAGCCCAGCTCAGAGAACTGTGCAGGATGTTTCTCACAGCCACAGAGGCAGGGGCTGGAGCTTGCGACCCTTCCCCTCTCTCCAACACCCCCCAATTTGCTCACCTGATTCTTCTTCTGCTGCTGCTTCTAGCCACAAGCTCTGTCCTTTTCAGCCGCAGTTCTGAGACTTAGTAGATGAATGCTCAGGAGGAAATGAGCCCGCCCTGCCCTGGCCTGCCCTAGCCGGCCCACTCAGGTCTGAATGCAGTGCTGAATCCCAGAAGTTCTTTGACTAGGTATGGCATTTTCAATATTTATAGAATAACCTTTATCCTGAACTTATGCTTGTGGGCAGACAAGCAAGGAAATGGGCGAGTTGTTTAAACAGGCCAGTAATACTTGAAGCAGTGGGAGACTTCAAAGGGAGCTGGCAAATGAGATGCATGTTTCTGAGAAATGCAAAGTGTTTCCTTGTCTTTCTCCTGTTGGTGCAATTTAAGCAATGCACACTTTGAAAGATAACAGATCTTCATTTGTGACCTGCATCCACACTTCAGTGAGATCTCCCAGCAATCTGTGCTGTAAGGACCTCACTTTCCACTTCATCTTGTACTGTTGGAGGGGATTCTATTTCCGAAAATTCCAGACTTCTTGGTCCTAATAAAACAGCAACAAATAGAGAGGTGAAGTGCTCCCCTCCTAAAGTGAGCTGAAGTCCATTCAGTTTTCCTACCACTGTCTTCTGGATGTGGCTTTGGGATGTACAACAGAGGAAACTCGTTTTGCTGTGGGTTAAGCATTGTGCCGCTGATGACCAGATTGAGTGGTTCAGACCCACCAGCCTCTTCAAAGGAGAAAACGGAGGGTTTTGCCAAGGTTTAGTCTCAGAAATCCCAAAGAGTACAGCTCTTAGAGAGCACCACTTGACATCAGTGGTTTAAATTATGATTTGGGGTAGATCTCTTTTTTTTAAGGACCCATGGTGCACTCACTTTACCAGGCTGCACAGCACAGCGTGGTGTGAGATCAACAGTGGGTGTGACTTTTCCACTGAGACAGAAATGGATGGAAACTATGGGGTCTTTTATCTACCTATTAGTTTGTCTTCTCAAGGCCTTTATTTTCTTTTATATTCTTCATGGTGTATACATGACAAGAACAACAGTTTTGCTAGTTTCATTTTAAACATGGAAACCAAACTACAGCAAAACAAACCTGTCATGCATTTAAGCCCTGGGGAAGTTCATTTGAGAGGGTTATCTGGGAATCCTGTTGGCATCCAGTGGCTGAGTTTTTGCGCTCTCACTGGAAAAAGTCTATGTGCAAGATCTTATGTCATTTTCCTCACTAGGTGAACCATGTTACCTTGGGAAAATAAATGAATTATCTCCTGAGGTAGAAAAAGAAGGCAATGGAGAATTATAATACCAAACCCATAACCTCTTGGCAAAAAGCACATACAAAGAAACACTGCCATCAAGTAGATTTCATCTTATAGAACTGATAAATAATACAGGTAGGAGATACCAAAAATTCAGGTACATGTACTGGGCTAGAACACCTAATGCTGGTGCTGGTATGCCAGAACCTGATCTTCAGGGCAGAACACCACTTCTGCTCTCTGTGGCCAGGAAGCTACCTAGTCTGTGGCAATGGAGATTCTGACCCAAACTTCAAACTCATGCTGCGCTCTGCTCTAACTAGCTTCTACTATGTGTTCTTGGTACTCCTCTGGGACCCCAATGGAAGAGTGTGTTCCCAAGTGCCCAGTCCTGGCTGGGCCCCTCTAGTCCCCTTGGTCAACACAATACCCTCTTGTAGTTTCTTTTCAGAGGGTGAACCGTCTCTGCAGCTAGCTGAGCAGAGAGGGCCTAGACAAGCAAGGTGGACCATGCCACCTACTTATGTTAGTTGTCCCTAGTGGGAGCTGGCCACATCTCACAGCAGGACCAACTCAGCAGCTGCCCATACCCACCCCCCCACACACACACAGGTGTTTGCAAACACCCAAATGACATAAAACCACCTGTTTCACAGAGTGTATCATAGACATTATGTGAGGCATACTTGTGTGGATAATTTCTCTCAGGAATATGATTATTACTTTTAATGTATTCTGTACAATTGCTGTGCTGAACAAGTCATACATAGATCATTAAAGAAACATTTAGATAGCGGATTCTTCCACAACCACTCCTATCATCTTCATACTCTCTCCATAATCTTCCCTTTATTTGCAAAGCTTTCCCTTCCCCTCATTCAAGCGTATCCTCAGAGAGTGTCAGTATCTATATAAGGGGAATCTTTTAAGAAGATGAAGAACTGAAGGACTGTCACTAAAATCATGACTGAGGTACTTAAAAACAAATATACAGGAAATGTGAAATGGCTACATTGAAAGGAATCACTAAATGGGACACATAAGAGAAAGCCCACTTAAAAACATATTATAATAAACTTTAAAAGAATGTAAAAAGCTAAACACATCGAAGATGAAACTGTTCCAACCACCTGGAGAGTCAGCCTACCTGTCAGCCTCAAAGCCAATAACCCACGTAGGTGGAGTTTGAGGGAGAAAGAGCTTTATGGACTAGTAGTTTCAAAAGAGGGCAGAGTGAGCTCACCAAAAACCATCCTTCTCCAGCAAAGAACTCAGGAAGATTTGATAGCTTTCAAGAGTTTGGAGGACTTTCCTCAATGGTTATTTAAATTACAACATATAACTCAAGGTAGGGTTGAATGCAAGAAGACCATGAATGGATACTTTTAAAACATTGAATTACCTTTGAATTTCATTTTGTTTTTTATCAAGTTGTTACCTTAGTATATATACTCATATCTAAGGTTTTTCTTTCAATACAGGAGGTGTGTCCATGTGAAATATCTGATTTGAATTGCCAGAAAGGGAACATATTCATGGAACCTGAACCACCACTTTGACCCAGCCTTCCTTTCCTTTACTACCACACTTCTGCAATTGGTAATAACTCTCCAACGTTTAACATGACAGACTTAACTTTCCTGGGATCTTCATTAATATTTGTATGTCATCACGGAGCGTGACCTCATATGTGGTAGTTTCTTTGCTTTAGTAGATTTGAAGCATTTATTACTCTTGTTGCATGTTCCCATTCAATTTTGATCGCTGTGTAGCAATTCATTGTATATATGTACATATCTATTGTATACATCTCAGTTCATATCCTTATTGATTATTCATAGTTTTTGTTTTCATTTTCAGTGGCAGCAATTTCTAATTGTACCGTTGTGAACATTCTTGAGTGTGTCTTCCACTGAACACATGTAACCCAAATTGTCAGATTAGTTTCAGATTCTGCTGGCATATCTTCTCCTACCCTCTTGTTTTCAAACCTTTCTCTATGCTTTTATCTTCTTTTCTTTTAAGAGTATCTCTCATAGCTGATGTCTCACTTAACTTTTACTTTCAAAATCTCCTAAATTTCATGAGCAAAACATTATAAGATGAAATGATGCAATAACAATATTCTCGACCATATAAACCTCAGAAAGTGATTATGATAAGATTTTCTTTAAAGTGTGTCTGAGTAGAAACAGAAAATAATAATCCAGGAGTAGAATTCAAGGTCTAGGGAATGGATAAATCATAGGCAATGTGAGTAGCTCATTTTATGATGTGAAAAAATGCTGTTGGTCAATACTACATTGTATATAAATCATTAAAAACCTCAAAATCAAAGTTTAAAAACTCTGATGTCAATAAATGAGAGAAGAGATCTTTGTGAATCTGAGGTAGATGAGGATTCCATGACCCTGAAACCTCAACTCTTAGAGGGAACATTTATACACAAAATTAAGTGATGAAATTCTTCTATTTATTTAATGAGATAACAGAAATTTAAGTGACTGATACCACAAGGGTATCAGTCCACAAGAGAGAGTAAACTAATACAGATATTAAAGAGATATAAAAATAGACTTAAAAAGTAGGCTTAAATTTTTTGCAAATACAAACACCAACCAGAAAATAAGCTTTAAAAATTTTGCAAATACAAACATCAACCAGAAAATAAGCTTAAAATTTTTTTGATATACAAATGTCAACCAGAAATCACCTGAAGATATGTGAATGGGAACATCAAGTAAGGTAAGTCCGAATGAGGAGGTATCTACAAAGACCTGCCCACACTGCTTAATAATCAGAAAAAATGTAAAATAAGGCAACCATTTACTTTTGTTGGTAGTAATGGGATCCATCAGGGTAAATGGAAACATTCAGTGATATGAGTATTGCTTAATATTCTTTGAACTAAATAAATCGAATTCTATAGTTCAACAAACCCTTGCATTCGTTTATTTCTAAAATCTTTGTTTCTGCTACCAAAGGTATCATCCATGTGGAAGGTTAATTGACATTTACCTTTGAAATGTACCAATACCCAAACCAAAGTGCCAGTGCTGTTTCATGGTGACTCTATAGGATAGATAAGAGCTGCTCTAACAGGGTTTTCAGGACGTGACCCTTCATAGAAGACTTCATAGAATCCTGAGGCCTGAAGAGCTCCTGTACTGGAACTGCCGACCTTCTGGCTAGCAGTTGAGCTCTTTCACCACTGTGCACCAGCTCTCCTTCTGAAATGGACCGTGACCACAGAAGTCGAATGCCTGCCCAGTTTGTGTGTTACAGCAAGTCTTCACTCAGTTGGTTTTAAGTGCCTGTGCCTGCTCTCGTGTTGGATCCTGTCTGTTCTTTGGCTTAGAGAAATAACAGAATGGTTTAAAAGGCTCACATACTTACTTCCTCTAATAATGTTTTACAAGTATCCCATGAATTAAACATGGTAAGATTCACATTTGTTTTCAATAAAATATCTGAAAGTCACAACAATAAATCATTTGCCAGTGAATCTATTCCAATTCATGGTGACCTCAGAGCTAAGTGACGAGCCATGGGGCTATAAAGAGCTGTGCTATTTCAGTTGAGCGCCAGCTCAGTCTTCACAGGCCTCTCTGGAAGAATTTTCACCACCAAATTTTCAGTCAGTATTTGAGCATTTAGCATTTGTGCTACCCAGGGACTCACTTCAAAGACATACTTCAGAATAAAAATGCTCAATTATAAAACTTGTATATCATAATAATTCTTTACTAATGAGAGTCATAGGATATGGTTTGTGCTCCTAGAAAACATCACACTTACAGCATTGCCTTTACCTGCTGGTTACATTCTGTATAAATACATTTAACATTTTCCTTTAAAGGTTAAATAGATAATTCAAAATTAATGCTTCCAAAATTGAAGACTGAATCTTTTCTTCCCAATTTTTCTCCCTCTGATCTTTTCATATCTGTAAAAGTTCCTTTCCATTAATAACAAGACTAAAATCCCTAAGATGCATGGAAACAGTCCAAGAACCAATGGAAGATAGGAATCTCAGACTCCACCACTCTAAGATTAGAATAGCCAGTTGGTGCCTATTTACTACTCTATAAGAAATAACCATCAAAGGTGCTGGAGTGAATAATGTGGAACTAAACCCTGACTTTTAAGTCTCATAGAGTCTGGTGGAACCCCCAAGACAATAACTCTTAATCATGCTTATATCTTCTGAACTCACTAAACTCAGTGTAGTGTTAGAATAGGCAATAACCCCATAAGGATGCTGCCATTTCCATATTACATAATTAAGATAGGCAAACTCAAGAACTGAAAGAACCCCCAGATGACATCCTTGACACTAAAGAACAAGAAGTTTTCCAGATAGGTCTTTGACTCATCTTTCACTCAAGGAGCAACTAGTGGTTTTGAACTGAGCACCTTGGGGATTGCAGTCCATTGTATAACCAATGTCAAGAACTATGGAAACTCTCTAGCACCATGTCATACGTTAGTTTTCAAGAACCTTGATTATCTTCCCCTTCCACAATATGATCCCACCAAGAGAAACAGTATTCCTTCCACAGGATGGAAACAGGAAATGATGCCTGACTACTTCACTTTCTATATATCTCTGAGTCAAGAGGCAAGGCAAGGAAAACCTCGATTGATATTGCATATTGAAGATAAAAAAAGAATGTTTCTGGAATGTAATACTGGAAAACCTGTAGGAGGTCTCTTGGTATTACCATGCCCTGTGATAAAAGTCAATATACAATTATAGCAATAAAATCCATCATGACTTCTAATGGCCCAGACCCTTCCAGAATGAAGGATGGGTTCATCCCAGCAGTCAGAGAGTTATAATTAGAGGCGGTGCTTGCCAAGGGCAAAGGGAATATATAATGAGTGGTAGTTCTACATATCTGCAACAGGTAGATGGCAGAAATAAAGACAGCATTTATTATGAGAATTTCTTCATAATTTTGTTACCCTTGGATTGTACAAAATATGCATATGAAAAGACATGAAAAAGTATGTGCTAAATTATATTATATTTTTGCACTAAGTTTTTTGACGTAACCTTGTTTGTTTTCTTCTGTATCCCATGGCTAATTAAAAAACTTAAGCGTAAATGGGCCTAGTGCATACTAAAGACCTAATTTGCCCACCTTCTCGGTCATTGGTGGATAGTAATACAATTTACTTTTGTTTCCTTTTAAGAGTATAAGCAATGCCTCTGATAAAGCATAGCGTAAAACAGAAAGTTACCAATACACATACTGCATAACACCAAACAGGTTTCCAGCAGGAAAGACCTGGAAAAAACATAAGCAGACAAACTCATTGCAACTAGAAACCATATCTACACACAGACTGACATTTGACAGCTTTACCTGAAATGAGCCTATGTCAGGTGGCAGAGTGGGTCCTATAATGAGCTGCTCATTGTAAGACAGCTAGATTGAACCAGAAATAGGTCCCTGGAAAAAAATGAAAACTTTCTACCCCTGGAAAAATTTAGAGTGGTGCAATACTACTTTGTTCTGAAAGAAAACTGATATTTGGAATTGCCTGATGGCAGTGAGTGAGCATGAAATTGAAAAGTTCATCTGATTTTTTTGACATTCAAATTATTGCCATAAAATTATCAGTCACAAATCATTTTATAGGACAACAAATAAATATATGATGATGCTGACATATATTGTTAAAAAAATAAACTTAATGAAATATCAATATTGTATCACTATGAATAAAAAGTTATAAACACTTCAATAATCTATCATAGCATATGTAAAATAGAACTTGACATTATCAAATTACTAAAATAACAGTGTAATAATCTCTGAAAATACATTCATTAAAATAATAATTGATATTCAGATATAATGTATGAGGTAATATGATAAACTAACTTACAAAATTTACAAAAGTTGCATATGTCAAATTGGTGAAAACAATTACCAAATATCAATGGGAAATTTTAGAGATGCTAATCACCCAAAAACAAACACAGATTAATTTCCACAACTGAGATGCAAATTCAAATCTGCCTTTCATTCCTGGAAAGGAAAAAGGTTAGGGTTGGGGTGGGGGAGAAAAAAATAAGAAAAAGACAAATTTTAGCCATTAACACATTTAAAAGAAACTATTTTGGCCACAATAACACTAAATAATCCATTTCAATTTAGTATTTTTGTGATGTTAATTGGATATAACTTAAAATTTTCATTGTAACATAAATGCAACAAAATCCCCTAAAGATAGGCAAAGAACTTAGTATGGCTTTTCAGCAGAAAGGACATCCAAAAGGCAAATAAGCAAAGAGAAGTTCACTTTATTAACTACTAAGTAATTATGAGTGATAACCATGTGATAACCATGAGTTATCACATCACCCTACAAGAACTATTAGAATACTGTGATCATGAAAAACATTAAAGAATAAAAAGGAAAAAATAGCAAAGTGAAGTTCAAGTTGCAGACAGTGGAACCTCCTCCAGCACTGGTGGGAATATAAAATGGTACAGTCCCTGGGGAAAAGAGTTTAGTAGCTCCCATATAGAATTACCATATGAGTTAAAAGAACAGCATGGTAGTAACATAATCTGGTGTCAATTTGAGAATGAAGAGGGTAGGAGTGGAGTCTAGTCTATCAATAAGAAAACAATGGGACTGATGGTTCCAGGGGTACATGGAAGATAGGAAGGTGGGGGAAAGGAGGTGGTGTTGACCAACCCAGGGACAAGGGAACATCAAGAGATCCAAAAAACAGTGGCAAGGTGGATGTAAGAGGCCTGATAGGGATTGATCAAGAGTAATATAACAGAGGGAAATTACTAAAACCCAAATGAAGGATGAGCACGATAGTAGGACTAAAGGAAAGTAAAAGAAAATAGAGGAAAGAACTGGGAGACAAAGGGCATTTATAGAAGCTTAAATACAGGAATGAACATAGGTAAACATTTATATATGATGATGGGGAAAGAGGTCTATGTGCATATACTTGTAGGGTTATTATTAAGGCAGCAGATGGACATTGGGCCTCCATTCAACTACTTCCTAAATGCAAGAAAACTTTGTTCTATTAAATTGGCATTCTATGATGCTCACCTTCCTGACACAATTACTGAAGACAAATGTGTGCCTAAGCAAAAGTGGCGAAGAAAGCTGGTGGTGCTCAGCTACCAGAAGATATAGCGCCTGGGGTCTTAAAGACTTGAAAGTAAACAAGCAGCCATCTAGCTCAGAAGCAACACAGCCCACATGGATGAAGCACACCAGCCAGTGTGACCACGAGGTATCAAAGGGGTCAAGCATCAGGCTTCAAAGAACTAAAAATTGTAAATGAAATAAATTGGGTGCCCAGAGTTCATCTGTAGGTGAAGTGACATCCCCTTACAGAAGGGGCCCAGGGAGGAGACAAGTTATTCAGGATGCGGTGTAGCAATAATGAAATATGAAACATTCCTCTAGTTCTTAATGCTTCCTCCATCCCACTATCATGATCCCAATTCTACCTTACAAATATGTGCTGACCAGAAGATTTACACTAGTACATGTAGGAACCGGAAACATGAGGAATTCAAGACAGATGATCCCTTCAGGACCAGTGGTGAGAATGGCGATACTAGGAGGGTGGAGAGAAGGTGGAGTAGAAAGGGGGCACCAATTATAAGGATCTAAATATAACCTCCTTCCTGGGGTATGGACAATGGGAAAGTGGGTAAAGGGAGACATCGGACAGTGTATAATATGACAAAGTAATAATAATAATTTATAAATTATTAAGGGTTCATGAAAGAGGGGGTAGCAGGGAGGGAGGGGGTAAATGAGGAGTTATTACCAAGGCCTTAAGTGGAAATAAAATGGTTTGAGAATGTTGATGGCAACAAATGTGCAAATGTACTTTGCATACAATGGATGTGTGTATGGATTGTGATAAGAGTTGTATGAGCCCCCCACTAAAATGATTTTTTAAAGAAAAGATATAGCCAGTGAGACCTCTGTGTGGACATGGCCTTCTCCCAAGGTTTCTGGGAACTCGTGCATATCCTTCTAGGAGGTGGGAGACACACACTCTCTGCTCACTCCCTGAGAGACATCCCTGTGGAGAAGAAACATGGAAAGAGGCTGATGAAGCCAGACCTCTGGAGCTGGAGAAGACACGTGGAGAGCCCTGCCAGTACTGAGATGCTTACAGCTCCACTGGATCCATTCCTTCCCACTGACCTGTGATCTTCCTATATTCAGCGTCATTGTATGTGTTTCCTGAGCATGAAGAGAACTTTATAGATTGGTATCAGACATGTGGGGTAAAGTCAGATTCATGGGCTTGATCTGGACTGTTTTCTCAATATTCAACTGCTCTTGTATATAAAGCTCTTTCTTATACACATCTGAGTGTTTATGGGTTTGTTTTTGTAGTCTACCCAGACTAACAGGGACAGTTTTCATGTAATTGGAAGTAAGTTAGAATTCATGTGTAGGAAAGATTATTAATAGTTGCAGGGGTGAGTTTATGTGGAAAAGGAAAGTTTATGTTTCAGGGGCACTCAATTTGGTTGGATGTTAGAATGGTTAGATAATTGTGTCACTGAGTTGTCAATGTGGAAGCTGTTTTGGCAAATATTTTATTTTGTGTGACTTCACCACAATAATTCATCATAGAAAAAATAATAAATGTGTATACTTTTTGGACAGACCTTTAGAAATTTGTATTCTTTTACTGGCACAATCAACATGCATTTTGTATTCTTAGGTCTGTTGTTCACAGTAGAATTGAATTTTATTTTATTGCTTTTTGTTTCTTCTAGATAGTTAGATATCTATCATTCATCTTCTCTGAGTAATCTCTTGAACTTTGTAAATTTGTTGCTAAAATTACTCTGACCATTGAAGGAGGAAGAACATCCTTGAAAATGGTTTCTCATTCCCAGAACTATTAGAAAGAATTTTGTGACATCTTTTGTTTATGTCCAGACATTAGTTAGAGCCAGTTTTAAGTTTCTCACTAAGTTCTTTTTCAGCAACACACAAAATAGTTCATTCCGAATAGGTAAGAGGAGTTGCAAGTGGAGAAGTTCACACAAAACTATCAACACATCTCTGTAGGTAAGAACAATAAAACAAAGTAAAAGATTTCTATGATAGTTCAAAACCAACAGGATTTATATCTCTAACATGCTAAGGTAAGCAAAGCTATGTAAAGGAGACTCATTTTCTCAATTGAAAATATTATTTCATTACTAACCTTGACATCGCAATATCAATGGAGCTGTCAATAACCTATAATCATTAATAGATTGGCATCAGGTTAGCAGGGCCCACTTCAGTATTGTCTTATTGTCCTAGGGCTACTGCATCTCAAACATCACAAATGAGTGGCACTAATGAACAGCAATTTATTTTCTCAGAGTTCTGCAGGATAAACATCTAAATCAAGGTCGTGGATGTGCCAATCCCTTCTGTTGGAAGCCTTGGATTTTGCATGCTTCGCTTATAAATGTCATGTGTTTAACCTCTGTCTATCCTGATATCTTTGTAACCCTAAAGTGACTTGGTCTAGGCTCCACCTTGCTCCTTCATAGGGTCCTTTACATCACACAAATGCAATCATATTTTCCAACAAGGTTACAGGTACAGTTTCAAGGGCCAATCATTCTTATTGGGCTTATATTCCATCTTCTCAATATGGAAATTGTACAGTGGACTCAAACAGGCCCTGTCACATTTAAATGATTCTATGTGAACTGCAGAATCTGGAGAGATGGAATAGCCAGGCACCCTGAGAAAGAAGACAGGGGATTGAATATTACCTTGGGCTTTAAGGTGTGACCTCTATGCATGAGCGCCAGAATTAGCTGTTTAACCATTAAACCACAAGTTGTTTAACAATTAGCTGTTTAACCATTAAACCACAAGCTTGGAATAACAGGCTAAAGTTTAACAACACTGATCATGGTTTCTACATGATTTGAGAACTCTACTACCAAGGAGGGGAAAGGATATGTGGAAAGCTTTAAGTTCATGCCTTACCAGTATTCTGAAGGCACTAGACTTAAATGGTTCAAATGTCACATGGAAAAGTATTTTTAAAATGATGTCACTATCATTGGCTGGAGGAGCCTCTTGAAAAAATTCTAACTAATTGCGCTGGAGAATCCAATTCTACATGATATGACTACATCAGTATTACAAATGGCACAAAACCTCTAAGGCAGCATTTCTCAACCTGTGTGTCTCAAACACTTTGGGTTTTAAACAACCCTATCACAGTGGTCACCTAATACATACAAGTGGCAAATTTGCAGTTATGAAGTAGTAACAAAAATAACTTTATGGCTGGGGGGATTCACCACAACATGAGAAACTGTATGAAAAGATCACGACTTTAGGAAGGTTGAGGACAACTGCTCTAAGGGTATTGTCACCAATGGGTTATGAGTGATGACACGGGATGAAGGAGGCCTCGCACCAACTTGTCCCAAGTTACTGAAACCTAAAACAGATCCAAACAAAGGGACCTATGAAAAATACCCCTCACCATCAAACTTTTGACATGAGGTAAAGGGAACTTTACTGGTACTGATCAATCTGGTGCTATGTACAAATATCATAGCAATAAGATGCATACAATTTTCTTCTGGTTCTTTAATGATCCCTCCCCCAACTTTCATGGCCCCAATTCTGCTTTACAAATCAGACTAGAGCAGAGCAGTTGCCTGGGTACAGATCAGAGCTGGAAACACAGGGAATCCAGTACAGATAAGCCCCTCAGGACCAATAGTGAGAGTAGAGATATCAGATGGTAAGGGGAAGCTGGGGAAAGAAAGAGAAATTGATAACAATGATATACAAATAACCCCCTGCTGGGGGATGAGGGGAAATGGACAACAGAAAAGTGGGTAAAAGGAGACAGAGGTCAGTGTAAGACATGAAAAACTAATTAATTTATAAATTATCAAGGGTTCGGGAGGGAGCGGGGAATGAACTGATAGCAAGGGTTCAAATAGAAAGGAAATGTTTTGAAAATGATGATGGCAGCATATGTATGTAAAAAGGTGCTTGACACAATGGATGTCCTTTATAGGGAATAACTCCCTATAAAGGAGTTAGAAATAAATGAGATGCCATAAATAGCTTCCTGTGCAAAGTTACACTACGTGTTCTCTGTTGAAAGCATATTAATAGATGAAACTGCTCTTTGTGTCACCTGTTCAAACGGTAGACTGTATACTCACCTTAAAATGCTTTGCTTATAAACCTCTCTAAAGAAATCATTTTCATCTTAATGAGTCGGGTGGGTGTGTGCATCCTGGTGAAGATGGACCACAGATAGGAGAGCAGCCCAGAGACAGCCTTTGTGTGGCAAATAATGTCATAGATATTAAAGAGACCCTAGTGATTCATGGAAATGATCATTGCAGCCATCATTGTGCTTGGCAATGCCACCAATGCTATTATAGCAGGAGGAGTGCTGCAGGAATCTATCAAAACCGAACGCTGTGTGCAATAGTGGTGGGTGGGCTCACACCAGCTCTGAGCCACACAGGAGATGAACTAGATACATGATGAAATAGAGGGAAATGTGGCTGAATTGCAACAAACTTTCCAGTGACTGGAAGATCAAATAATAAACATCTATTGATGCTGAAATGTGATTGGAGTATTACTGACTTCTGTGGAACTCTTCGTGCGTATAATACAACTTTCTATGACTGGACTTTGAGTAGAAATCAGTTGCAAGAAATGAAGGGAAACATTTCTCTATATGTGATCCAGTTAAAAGGGAAAATTTCAATCCATTTAAATTAAGGACTGATTAAAGTCATTGCCTAACTGAATTTTGCATGTGCTTCACCCCTAGGTCTTGGTGTCACCACAGGTAATCCTGCAGCTCCCCATTTCACCTTTGGTCAGTTTATAACAGAATGCCCCTTTGCTGGCCTTGGCACTTTGGTGACTAATCTTTGCTGCTGGCAGTAGACTTGTAAGCAGATCTTGTGCTTGCTGCCTTGTCTGGTCTGCCTTTTTGGATAGCAAAGACCTTGGCAGGATCATCCCCAGGCTCTCTGTTGGTGACATTATTTTTCTAAGTCAATGGGACAGCGATCTCAGACTCCAAGAATGACCTGAAGACCATCCTTTGGACTTCAAGGCTGATGGCTGAGGATAATGCACTGGCTTCCTGGCTTTTAAACAGGCTCAGGACTAGACCCAGCCAGCCCAGCTCAGAGAACTGTGCAAGATGTCTCCCACAGCCACAGAGGCAGGGGCTGGAGATTGCCACCCTTCTCCCCTCTCTAACGTCCCCCAATTTGCTTACCTGATTCTTCTTCTGCTGCTGCTTCTAGCCACACGCTTTGTCCTCTTCAGGCTCAGTGCCTGACTGATTACTGAGACTGCAGCTCTGAGACGTAGAGTACAATATTTCACCAGGACCTGAGCCTGCCTCACTCACTCAGGTCTAAGTGCAGCTATGATTCCCAGAAGCTCTTTGAGTAGGTGTGGCATTTCAATATTTGTATAATAACCTTTATACTGAGTTTATGTTTGTGGGCAGAAGTGAAAAGGAACGGGCCAGTTCTTTAAACAAGGGCAGTAGTGCTTGGAGCAGTGGTAGACTTCAAAGAGTACTGACAAATTAGGTGAATGTTTCTGAGAAATGTAAAGCATTTCTATGTCTTTCTCCTGTTTGTGTAATTTAACCAACACATACTTTGAAAGATAACAGATCTTCTTTTCCTACCTGCATCCACAATCCAATTAGATCTTCCAGAAATCTGTGTGTAATGACATCACATTTTGCTCCACCTTGTATGGTTGAAGGGGATTCTATTTCTGCAAATTCCAGACTTCTAGGTTCTAATAAAAGAGAGAACTGCTTGCCTCCTGAAGCCTACTCTGTTTTCCTACCACTGTTTTCTGGATTTAGTTTGGGGACCTATAACAGAGGAACCTCATTGTGCTGTGGGTTAAGCATTGTGCTACTGATGACCAGGTTGAGTGATTCAAACCACCAGCCTCCCCAAAGGAGAAAAATGGGGGTTTTTGCCAAGGTTTAGTCTCAGAAATCCCAAAGAGCACAGTTCTTATAGAGTGTCACTTGACATCATTGGGCTAAGTTATTGTTTGGGGTAGATCTATTTTCTCTCTTCACCAGGCTACACAGCACAGCGTGGTGTGAGATCAACAGTGGGTGTGGCTTTTACACTGAGACTGAAATGCAAGGAACTATGGGGTCTTTATATCTACTTATCATTTTTTCTTCTTGAGACCTTTATTTTCTTTTATATTCTTCATGGTGGATACATCACAAGAACAACAGTTTTGCTCATTTCATTTTAAACATGGAAACCAAACTACAGCAAAACAAACCTGTCATGCATTTTAATCCATCATTCTAGAGGGTTATCTGGGAATCCTATTGGCATCCAGTGGCTGGGTTTTTGAACTCTCACTGGAAAAAGTCTGTGTAAGATCATATGTCACTTTCTTTACTGGGTGAGTTACATTACTTTGGGCAAGTAAATGAATAATGTCCTGAGGTAGAGAAAGGAGACAATGAAGCAATTATAGTACCAAACCCATAACCTGTGGTAAGACACACACGCAAAGACACACTGCCATCAAATAGATTTCATCTCATAGAACTGATAATACGTATAGATGACACTAAAAGTCCAGGCCCACATACTGGACTAGAACACCTA
>PVJH01024508.1:0-32992 GCA_004026705.1 Nesogale talazaci
TGCTGAGTCTGGAAGCGTTGATGGAACCTGTGCACTTTGGGTGACCCTGATGGCATCCCAGTGACACAGCTTCCAGCATCACAGTGGCACACCCCAGTAGGATACACTGACAGACAAAAGGTGGTTCTTGACATTACCATTTCTACTTTCAAACCTCAAGGAATAGGTCGACCAAGGTCTACTTCTTAGAACAAACCCGACCAACACTTCAAACCAATTCCCTTTTAACAAAACAGTTCCTCTCAACCAGCTAAAAGCTTGGCCCTTGCTCCTTTTAGGTTATAAGCAACTACAGTTTTACAAGAAGCTGAATTGTCTCTTGAGAACAACAGGAAGGTGGGTGCTGGGGGGGGGGGGGCTTTAAAGCCAAGTTTCCTTTTGATTCAAAAGGAAGTTCCATTTAAATGTGAGGCAGCCATTTTAGTCAAGTCAAGTGCTTCAGTATGGGGACTGACTCACTCACCGTTAAAAGCAAGCAAACAAACTTCTACCACACAAATCTTCAACTTCCAGATAAGTAAACGTTGGTTCCCCAATGGTACCATTCAGAGGGCTACTTACTCTTAGTTCAATGCTTTCTGTTCTCCTGACTGCCAGGATCGTGTGTTTGTTCTCAGGGAAGGAGCTGTGTGCAGGTTCATGGGACAGCACTTTATAGCAATAAGCTGTCTTCTCACATACATTTTGTTTAATCTTCACAACTACTCTGTGTGGTCCTAGAGTATGCAGGTATTTTTATTCACATTTCATAGATCAGAGGTCTTTCTCAAAATGATTTATTTCAGACCCTCCAGGGCCAAGACTGGTATAAATTTCAGTCCTCTTCTATCTTCACCCTGCCTGCATAAAAAGTAATGGAGATCTTCCCATAAACCTTACTGGACACATTCTCTTCCCCCCTCCCCTTAAGAAAATGAGAAGCGTGACTTTACTGCCTGGGTACATCCTGTTTTTCTCTGTCTCCTTTTCTTCTGCACAGTGATCTCCTCCAAAGGATTAGGGCAGACCTGTTCTGGATAGTTCTTTTTCATCCTGCTGATGTGAAAGGACGCTGTACTCTATACAGCAGGAGATTGTATAGAAAGAAATGGCATTTTAATAACTATCCAGTTTTCTAAGGCCAACGCAAGTGACTCTTCTTTCTCCCTTTTCTTCTTTCTGTTTTCCCCTTTCCTTCTCTCCTCGGCCTTCCCTTTAGCCTAAATAACGCAAAACAAACAAAAAAAATAAGTCATTACTTAATTTGGAACCAAACACCACAGAATGTACAATGGCAGGAATACAAAAGACCCCAGTCTCCAGCCACACATAAATGACGCTGAGCTTGGCCCGAGCTGGGGCTATGGCTTCATAACTGAGTGCCTATTTCATACCTTAATTATTTGTAGAATAATTGCGGACAAACGACCACAGAGTAAATGTGTTATACTCAACTATCAGTAACATATGCTTTGCCTTCTTCCACTAAATAGCAAAATGTGAAAATGAAATGACATTAACTCAGCTAGAATATCAGGGGAAAGTAACAACATGCACAGTTTTCTTGGGGGGAATCATGCCAGCCTTGATGGACATCTCTCAGCTGTTGGCAGCCCCTGAACAAAGTGGTCCCTGAGGAAGTAACGTTTGGATTCTGCCAAGAGGAAAACCAGGATGGCAGGAGAGAGCCAAGCTAACCTTTTTCGAACCCAGATTATAATGCATCCCTTTTTATATGTGAACTCATTCCTCAACACACATCACAGCCCTAAAAAATAGATGATTACTCCTACCTGAAAGATTAGAAAATGTGAAACTCAGACAAGGAAATAACTTGCCCTGGGTCTCTGGTGCCAAAGCAGAAAGCGAATGGAACCAGAAACGGAGAAACCATGAGGCGTGTTGATGCTATCTGCCAACAGGGAAACCCATTACATGACCAAATCAATGTCAAACAGTTGAATTAACACGCTGAAAGACCCTCCACACAGTAGCAGCAGCAGACGCTGCCTGTATCCAACCCATTTCCATGCATGTCATGGCAGATTCCAACCAACAGAGCAGTTTTGCCCAACAGGAAGGAGTGGGGAACTTAACATCTTTCAACTAACAACTGACAAGGGTGGGTGGATCCCTATCCCAGGTCCTTTGCCTCTCCAGTGGCAATGGCTGTAGAGATAGAGGCTCTAGATTGTTTCCAAGAATTTTTCCCAATGAAGTTGAGCCCCAGTTGGCCACCATCTTAACTAAATCAATAAGCTTCCCTTTACTGGCTCTCTTCTTTCTCTTCCTGATCTCACTTCCCCATTCCCCAAGCACTGTTTCTCCGGACGAACTCGGTAAGACTACTTGTTGCAATCCTTGTTTCAGGTTCTACTGCAAAACCCCAAACTAAGAAATCCGCCTGCCCTATGAATTTAGAAGAGTTGCAGACTGTTATTGGAGTGACCTAACAAAAATGCGCTCACGAACCAGTTGAAAGAAGTTAGGGTGCTACCTAACGCCTTTCTTAGGCTGCAGTCACTAGAGAGTAGTCTGCAAAATGCAAGACACATCTCATTCTCTCTGAACCCTGCCAGTAAACTAAAGCCCTCAAGGTTCCTCTGAATTATTTTCAAGAATTCTCAGATATGTCTTATGTAAGCCATAAACATATCCCTGCCGCTCTAGATGGCTCTGTCCTTCTCATTGCCTCAATAAGATTCATTGCCCCTCCCCTGGGATTCTCACCACAAAGGTCACACTGAGTCCACAGGGAGGGGGGAAATATCCCTTGGTCACACTGTGGACTGTGGAAGGCCCCCTGGCTTCTACTGCCTAAAACCACCCTGCCCACACCCACTGCCCCCAGACCTCTAACCTGAGAGTAGGAAGCCGATTTGCGGAGCATCACATCTCCTCTCCCATAATCACCTAGATCTCCTTGATTCTTATTCCTTGACAAACCCTCTTGCCTACAGGGTCTTACATAAAATACGAAAGTAGCTTATATAGTAGTGTTATATTGTTCTTAAGATATGCCCTATTTCATACTTGCTCTCATGGAAAAGTCACTAAAGACATAGGTGCTATAGCAAAGTGTGGTGAAGAAAGAAGATGGTGTCTGGCTATCAGAAAGAATAGCATCTGGGGTCTTAAAGGTGTGTCTCCAAACAAGCAGACATCTAAGTTAGGTGACAGCTAAGTCCGCACAGATGAAGCATATCAAACAGTCCTCAATATTTTATAAATAATATACTTCAAATCAGGAGGTTAAATTCTGAACACCAAGCTTTCAGAAAGTTATAGATGACAGTGGAAGCCCAAAATCCATTTGCAGGGCCTTCATGAGGAAAACCTCTGACCACAGGTCAGAGATATGAACAACCTTGCTATCAGACAGAGAGCGCTGGAAAGTTCTAACACCTTGTCATTTGATCTTTCCATTTGACCCATTTTAAATTTTTTCCAGTTTTTAATATTTTCTGCTTTCTTTTCCACTGATGCTTCCCTGTTTTATTTTGCCATTGCTGATGGGGATTGTTTGTTCGAATTGTTATTTCTTGATCTTCCTTAGTATGCTTTTTTCTGTATGTGAAATCCATGATAGGCAAATCCATAGAGTATGTAACTGGATTGGTAATTACCTAGGAACGTGATAGGGGAGGTTTGGGAGAAATGGTAGCTAACAACACTAGCTACAAGAAAGAAGAAAAATATTCTAATATTTATTGTGATAAAGATTGCACAACTCATCTTAATATGATTGACTATTGAATTGTACAAGGGGGTAGCCCCCCTCAAAAAAATCAGAAAATCTCATCTGGGGAGAGCATTTAAAGAAGGCACTTTTCCCACTAGACAAGCATGGAACAACTCATTCTGAGTTAGTGCACTCAGTGGCGTCACCTGGTCACAGTGGAGTTTTCCACAAAAGCAGTTTCACTCAGACCTCATTTTTTATGGCCGACTTAAGAGAATCGCCTGGAGCTGTGATGATGCAGAAACTATTGTGATGTTGAACACAGCTGACAAGAGCAGCACTATGGGGAAACCTCAAGTGTACAAGTGTTTTACTCTTTTCAAAAAAGATGAAATGTCAATCGATGACAAACCCCGTTCTCGATGTTTGTCAGCTTCCCAAAAGGATGAAAATGTAGATAAAATTGGTGCTCAAAGATTGGTGACAAGCCATCGGCGAATTAGAAGATTTGTGAATTCAGAGGGTTGCTGTGAAATTTGTACCTCGGTTCTGACTGACCAGGAAAAAGAGTGTCAACTGGAAACATGCTGCGATTTGCAAGAACAGCTCTGAATCCACCCCCAAAGCAAACATCAATCAAGCTGGTAAAAGATGCCATCGTCACCTTGCCCAAAGCTGGTCAGGTAAAATAAAAAATCAAGATGACAGTTATTTGTTTATTGGATTTTTTTAATGCGAGGGGGATAGTGCATTTGGAGTTTGTTTCACCAGTTTGTTAGTGAAGCTTTCTATTTAGAGATTCTGAAAATATTGCGTAAAAGTGCGTGACAAAAAAAAGCCTGATTTGTGGCAGATGAGGGACTGGTTTTTCCATCATGAGAAGGCACTTGTTCATGCACCCATCTCAGTGGGCCAGTTTTGGGCACAAAGCAGCATGCCTCTCTTCCGCTATGCACCTTACTCACCTAACCTCACTACATGTGAGTTTCTGATTCCTCAATTGAAGAGGGACATGCAAGGACAGCGATTTGATGACATAGAAGTGAAAAAACAAAATGAGGGAGACATTGTCAGCCATCCAAACTGAGCAGTTTGAAAATGTTTCCAAGAGTTGAATTTCAGATATGAAAAAATTTGTTGAGTAGAATGGAGAGTACTTTGAAGGTGATAAGGATTTTTTTTAAATGTAAGTTTTGGGGGAAAACCCGGTTTTGGGGGGGTACCCTCTTGTATGATATGTGAATGTTATGCCCAAAAAAATAAAATAAAAAAACATGACAAACTGAAAATGGAATTGGTATAAGATCACAGAAACCTTTATTAAACAAAGCTATCAAAATGTGAAGCGATTGTTCACATTTAGATGATTCTCCATTAAGATTTAATAGATCCTCCATTAAGGTCTATAAAGTTCTGAATGTGCAACTCTTGTCTTCACTCGCACCACATCAAAATGGTAGTTTAGGCATCCCTTTCAATATTATTGTGTGGGGGATGAAAAAGCAGTTTGAGAAGATAAGATTGGGATTGTAGAGCAGATGCAATAAAGTTTCCAACAAAATTCTCATCAGGCAGCCCTTGCTACCCCTCACAGAATAAATCGATGCAGTATCATGATGGGAAAAGCAATTCCTCAGCACAATGTTCCTGACCTTTTTCTCACCAATGGGGTTTTCCACTTTCTGAAGATTCCTAATATGTTTCCATGATCATTCTGTGTCCTTCAAGAAAATCTATGCACATTACCCCTTCAAAGTTTCCAGTTTTCAAAACTTGAGCTGATCCCTCTGCCTTGAATGGAACTGGCCCAGCCAGTGCCTTGGAAGCCACGGCTATGATTGAACCTTACTCTCTGGACCATAATGGTGAAGTCTGAGACTTATCCCTAGTTAGAATTTTTCTATAAAAAATCATCATCATTAGCTTCTATCTTGCTTAAAAGATTGATGGAAAAAATAGCTCTTTGACTAGTTGATCTTAACACAATGCCTTGTAAGGCATCCTAATGAGACTAAGACCAGGCTATTACTGAGGGAACTCGTCTATAGCCACTGACTGCAGAGACATTTGTGAACTGGCACTTTGACTTCAGAAGTTGCCATTGAGTGGTCTTCAACTCATGAACCCTATATGTACTCTACAACAGTTCTCAGTGGCTGATTTTTCAGGAGATGACCAGGCCTGTCTTCCAAGACACATCTGGGTGGACTCAAACCTCCAACCTTTTGGTTAGCAGCCAAATGGATAACTGTTGGTCACCACGGCTATTTGAGACTCCACTGGTAGCCCCTGACTCACCTTTTCCCGGAAGGATGTGACTTGTAGAAGTGATCCTAGCTTAGACTCAAGTGACAATGTGCACTTCCTTATTATCCAACATGAATACTTCTTCCACCTTTCCTCTCTTTACTCAACCAACCTCGAAAATCAATGTTCAAGTTATTTTGGACACTAGAGTCAATTGGATACAGTGATGGATTGGTCTGATAATTCCCATCATAAAACAAGTATGTAATGCGTGGTGATAGACTCAGTGACTTTAATTCTGTTCTGTATAGCTTTTTCAAAGGAACATAATGTACTTTTCCTTTCCCCTGGAAATTATTTTGAAGGCTTTTAGTCCAAAGTCATAAAGTTCTGGCCTGATTAGAGTTGGGTAAGCTAATGGGAGAAATCAAAGATCTGGGTGTTTTGCAGTACTCCAGGTAGATTGTGATTGGAATGTTAGAAAAAAAGTCAAAATGTACTTTGTTCAACATATAACACAGAACCAGAAAAATCCAGCTCAGATGCTACATGCTTTCAAAATCCCATTCTATTTGCTGCATGTATGCATACATGTGTACACCTGTATTCACACTCACTCACTCATCTAAGTAGGCGCATAGCATGGAGCCTACTATGGGGCCTTATAGCTCAACCTTTAAGTGTGCTGACTCTTGAGCTGGACTTTCTGGGATCAAATCCCACATTTGCCATTTACTGCTTGTGTAACTTGTATAAATGATTGAACATCAATGGACCTTAGCTTCCCCATAGGAAAATAAAAATACCCACTGAATTTTTTCAAGGTTTTCATGAATTTACTATCTTTCAGGTGCTTGAAAGGTAACTAGCAGAGTAAGCACTTTAACTAGTGGTATGTGATCTGCTAGCTTTTGCCTTTACTTCAGTCATCTGTGCATATTGTCTTAGTCTAATCACAAAATTTTGGATGCCAAAGGACTAAGGTTAAATCTTCGCACTTACATTTCTCCCTAGAAGAGTCCCACATGTGCAAAATGGCCAATAATAAGTGGCTGTAAAACTTGATGACTAGGTGTCACCACCCCTCAGAAAGCAAACAAACAAACAATGGAGGTGTGTTAGTCCGGGTAGACTAGGGAAACAAATTCATAGACATGCAAATGGATATAAGGGAATTATTTCTATACATGAGGATTGGCACATTGAAAAAGCGTCCCAATTCAGTACAGTTCAAAGTCATAAGTCCGATATTAGCCCATAATGTCTCCTTCCAACTCACAAAGTCACAGGCCAGTGGGTAGAGAGTCCTGGCGCTGGCAAGGGTCCCCTCATGGCTCCTCATTTCCAGGGATCAGGGTCCATCAACAGCGTCCAGTGGTGGTAGAAGCAACTCAGCACTAGCAGGGATCTCCACATGGCTTCTCCAGTTTCAGAGGTCTGGTTCTATCAGGGTAAGGCCATGTGGCTTCTCCTCTGGCTCCTCCAGCTCCTGGGATGCTGCCATCTTGTCTTGTCCATAGTTTGTCGTCTCTGATACTAACTCCCAACAACTGGGGAGATAGCTTCTCATCTCCACGAGGGAAATATCACAAGGTTTCCCAGAAGTCTCAGGAGAAAGCCATGTCCACACATTGGCTACACAATGACTATCTCCAGATTAACAGGCTAGACTCCACCCCTACATCTCAATCATAAAATTGATATATCGAATACATGACCACCACAGGAGGCCTCTTCTAGCCCCACAAGGAATTGTTTTGTCATGAGGTCATAGTAATGAAATTCATACCATAAAAAAAGTAGATAGAGAAGGACTTTAAAAGATGCTGTCAGCGCACCAGTGAGGGTACAGGCAAAAGGAGCTCCAAGAGTAACGTTTTCAAATAACACCAAATTGAGATGCTCTTCTCCTTCCTGTAGGACAGTGGTTCTCAACATTCCTAATGCCACAACCCTTTAATACAGTTCTTCATTTTATGGTGACCCCCACAAACCATAAAATTATTTTTGTTGCTGCTTCATAGCTGTAATTTTGCTACTTTTATGAATCAGGTGACCCCTGTGATAGGGTTGTTATCATGACACACAGATTGAGAACCTGCTTAATAGCTGCTTTGAAGGACCATAGAAAAGCCCCAGCATATTTCCAACACCCTGGTGTACCTTCAAAGTGTAGACAGTAGGTCTGAGTCCCAAGAAGTCATGGGTGACCATTTAGCCAACTTCTTTGCTTCCAGAAAGCAGACACTACCAAATTCTTCACCCTACAACACCCATTTTTATCATCCAATTCCACACCTTGGCTCTAGATCAACACCTATTAACCCTGGGAAAGCTACTTTGCAAAGTCAGTCAGCAAACTTTTGTCATGATAATTCTCTCCTGCACTATCACAAGTGGTCCCTTTAAAGTTCAGCTTTCCCTCCATCTTCCATCTCAGAGAAACTTTGGGGATCCCCAAGACACCCCAGTTTAGAGCCAGACTCCTAACGTTCAGCTTCGCTTTGTCCTTGCAAGAGTTCATTTGATTTGCTCATGCTCCCATCCTTCCTGCCATTCCCTTGCATGACTTCTGCGTTTAGAGAACTTTATGAAGTCCCTCCACTAGCCATCTGCCCTGCTGTGTTGACTTACTTAACATTTTGCTATGATACTGGAGTATTGCTAACAGCATTTCCAACAGTAGCCAAGCTATCCATAGTGGACAAGTTTCAAGGGAGCTTCCATACTAAGACTAGGAACAAAGACCTGGTGATTTACTTCTGAAAATTACTCAATAGACACTCTACCAGTGGCAACAGAATACTGCCTAAGATGATGCTGTAAGACGACCCCCTAGGTTGGAGGCATTCTCAGTACACCATAGCACCAACCATGGGCTCCAGCACAACCAATTGGACAGCCATTGGACAGCAGCCTCCTGATAGCTAACCTTGTATCCTCTACCCTACTTCCTTTCTCACAGGGAAAATAAAATCCCACTTTAATACCAATGCCTCCTAGCGTGTTCCTAAGTTTAACTGGCCTAAGGCTTAATTGGTTTATAACCCTCACACCTAACTAGATAGCTAATGTCATAGTTCAAAAGCCAAACATTTAGTTGTTTGTGGTTGTAGGTGTTATTGTTGTTGTGGCTTTAGTCAATAGTATAAGAGATTTTCTCTGCTTTTTAATAATTACTTCTATGTCACTGCTATCTCCCTAGGTCTAATCAACATGTCGGCATACCCTAACTAGCAGCTTCTCTTCTCAAGTTTGAATAAAAAGGTAGATAAATAGAAAAAGAAGTTAAATGGCAGTAATTATCTGTAGGCTGGGAAATGAAAGGTAATTTATATTTTCTTCATTATGCTGCTTTGTCTAACAAGCTGTCATGCCGCCTTGTTTTTGCAATAAGGGGGGGAGCAGTTAAAATTATTCTTTGTGGGGGAAGCTGAATATGTTCTTAAACTGGATTGTCATGAATGTTGCACAATTCTGATAGTGGAAATCATTGAATTATACATTTAAAATGAATGGATGTTGATGTGTCTATTATACCGCAATAAAAGTCTTGACAAAAAGCTTCCATGTGACCAAATTTTAAGGACTCGGTCCCAGCAGAATGCCAATACAGCAGCTTCACAGAGAGTTGGAAGTCAAGTGAGAAAGTGACACAGACACTGGTGGGAAAGAGGAAAGTAGGGATGGCAGCAAGGAAGAGAGAGAGAAAGGGAGAGTGGAGGTAGGAAAAGAGAAAAGGCAAAGGGAAGGATAGAAGAAAAGTGTCGTATTTAGGGTACAGTACAGAGGCACCACAAGTAGATGGCCTGAAAGAAGAAAAGTGTTTCTTGTACTTAAAAAGGCTCAAAGTCCACGTCTGGGCTCAGCCATGTGAATTCTTTCTATAGGCATTTCCTAACTAACTCTTTCCTACCTTCTGGTATCTTCCAGTAATCCATGACCTTCCTTGCCTTGTAGATGTTCCTCCCAGATCTCTCTGTTTCTCTGTGCCCATGTGGCTCTCTTTCTTTTTTAAATAAGGCGTGATTTGATTTAGAACCCTCCCTACCTGAGTTTGACCTAACTAACATAACAGAAAATCTTAGCTCAAAATTGTATCCTCATTATTGTTACTGCTGTGGTTGGGTACCATGACATAGATTCTGAATCAGAGCAGGTGGCAGAGTAGAACTGCCCAGTGGGGTTTCTTGGTGCTTTCTCCCACAGGGTCACTAGGCAGGTTTAAACTGCCAACATATCAATTAGCAACTGAGTGCTTAACAGTTTGAGCCATCAGAGTTATTTATTTACAGGTGCAAGGGCCAGAATTTCAATACACTATTTGAGGGAGAGGGGTGAACATAATTCAATTTATAACAAAGAAAAGAAAAAGCGAGAAAGGAGAAAGAAATGATGTAGTAAAAGCAATCAAAAAGCCAGGGTTCTGAGAGTAGAAAACTAGATACATGACTTCACAACATGGTGACAGTGAGTTTGTCTGTTTATTGTTATTTGAGGGCACCTTATAGCATGAAGAAACCCAGCTGGCATTGTGGTTATGAGTTGGGCTGTGATTCAAAAGCTCAGCTGTTCGAAACCACCAGACGCTCAAGAGAAAGTCAGGACTCTCCATCCCCATAAAATGTTACAGTCTGAGAAAATCACTGGGCACTTCTGCTCTGTCCTACAGGCTCACTATGAGTCAGACTACAGCATGATCACCAGCTCATGCAAGTTTGCTTGACTTGTATGAGGATATGGACTTGTATATAAAAACAGGATACATCTAGACAGCCAATTATTTTTAGAGCCTAACAACTTGTGATGCTTTAAGCAAAATCTAGTGTTTGAAACCTCATCAGAGAGTCAAAGTTAATTTTGAGGACTCCTGAGAAAGAATGAAAAGCTCCCAGGAAAATCCTGCTGCCAAAACTAGAACAATAATGAGCTGAAGTTTGGGGTTTTGTTCTAGTGTTAGTTAATGCACTGGGGCAGAAATGTAGCTTTGAATTCATTCATGTCAGGGCTTCTAGGAGACAAACGCCTTCCTTTCTCAGCCTCAGTCCACTGCAAAAGTCCAAGGCCCTCGAGGGCTCTTCTGTAGATCAGATAATCCTACAAGTTTGCCTTTTCTGCTCTGCTGGCATGACACCTCCATCTTGGAAACTAGGAGCTTCCTGCCATTGCTGCTTCAAGAGCACACTGTGCCCGACTCCAGGAGCTAAATAATCGTGGTTATAGGAATGCCCCACACAGTTTGTAATATGAGACAGATGTGAAGCTCTGCTAATAAAACTGACATGTGCAAGAAGCATCACATTTCTTTTTTGCCTTCCATGTGGATGTTTCTGTTGTGTGCTCTCAAGTGGATTTCAACTCATGGTGAATCTATGTGACAACAGACCTGCCCCAAAGGGTTTTTGCAATTGTTATTCTTTCAGGGAGCAGAGTGCCAAGTCTCCCTCCCAAGAAGCTGCTGGATGGGTTAGAACTACCAGTCTTTTGATGTGTAGACATTTAACCCTTGAGCCACCAGAGTTCCTTTAAACTCAACACAAATTGGAGTCTGAGCCCTGGTTTCTCCTCGCTAGAAGGAAATCCATGCTTAATTCTTTTTATCTGATTCCCCTCCCCTTCCCATAGGTTGTCAAATGCCCCATCATCAAACCAATCATCAACCATGGGTGTCAGCGTTAGACTAAGGTCTTTGATCCCCACCTCCACACAAACCTAATGACACCTCTCTTTTTGTCACATAGGCCTTCACGTTTATACCTGGAGTTTATATCCCAGCTTTGGGGCCACCAGAACATCTGCTTGTGGACTATGAGTAATGTCCTGTTCTTTCCAGCCCCGCTCTGATATGACACCTTGTACATGTCTGCAATAAGGTGGAGTGAGGCTGGGGGCCACATAGGCACAGTCAGCCTGCATGCTGGCATCTTGACATTCCACACAAAGTGCAAAATCTGGGAAGCTGGAGGGCTTTCTTCAGGAGTCCACAGCAGCCCAGGTGGAATAATGGTGAGAGGAAGGGTTAGATTTATCTTAGGGTAGACTTTGTAAGATGGGGGTGGGGGGTGAAAGAGAGATATGGGCGGTGGGGGGCAGAGGGCATTGAGGACATGGACAGGTGGATGCCTGAAGTGATGCACTATAGGCCTATGTTAGAATGCTTTTCCTGGAGCCTGGCCCAGAAGAAAAATCCCCCAAAAAACCATGGTCCCTCCTAGAGATGAGCCAGGTACTGGTGCTGAAATGCACCCATTGCTCCAGTTTTTAAAGAAAAAAAAGGGGGAGAGAGAGACCAAAAACTTCACCCTTTCATTTAAGGAAAGGACTATTTGTTAACCAGTGACTCACATAGGGAGGAACCTTGGTGGCGCACTGGGTAATTGCTTGGCTGCTGCCAGAGATATCGGCAGTTCATTTTTCATGGCCACCTCCCTTGAAGGCTAACATTAAATGAGACTCGCTCATGCTTGCGACTACAATTTGTCTTGGTTAGTAGGCGTTTTAGCTCTTGGGGAGAAGATTTTAATCTTCTCGAGGTGCAGAGGGACTTGGGAGTGAGAAAGAATGTCAAGCAGTCAGGAAGAAAGGAACAAAGTGAAGAGAACCCAAGAAATAACTCCTATCCCAGTAGAGACTAGAAGATGCATTGAGGGGCACCTCTTTGGGCTATCACTCTGTGACTAACACTTCATGTTGTCTCCTGGCAAAAGCCCTGGAGAAAACAGTGAAGCCCTCCACCACGACTGAGTTAATCTGGTAGTCTAGAGAAACAAATTCATAGATACTCATGTGTATAAGAAAGAACTTTAATTGTTCATTAGGAAAAACAGCCCAGCCCTGTACAGAAAGATCATAGACCAGTGGGTGGAGTCCTGTAGATCCAGTGGCAATGTAAGCTTCTGAGTGTTGGCAGGGGTCTCCACATGGTTCCTCCAGCTCCAGAGCTCTGTCTTCATCAGCCTGTAGCTCCATGTGGCTTGTCAACAGGAATTTCTTGCCGGGAGAGTCTGCATCCTACCTTCATCGAGCTATTTATCTCCTTAGCACCTCTAAATGAGGTCATCAAGCTGCAACCTGATTGACAAGCTAAACTCCACCCATTCACTCTTTATAGACTCAAGTCGACAACAGATGATGTACCTACCACAACTACAAACAGAAAGCTGGGTGGTTCATACCCACCCAGGGCACCTCTGTCCACAATTTTAGGGATCTGCCTATGAAAAGTCACAGCTACAAAAGCCCATAGGAGCAGTTCCATTCTACATACCTGGGGTCACTGTGAGGAGTGATTCACCGGACGATAACAGGAACTTTTGTTCTTGCTGCTGATCTGTACAGAGGACTTCCACATCTTCCTCCCACAGAGTGGCTGTAAGGTTCAAATGACCAACCTTTCCAGTTTGCCATTGAGCACTCAACCACTGTGCAACCAGGGATCCTTTCTTAAAGCACCCAAACCCACCCTCAACTATCATGTCGATTCCACCTCCTATGGACAGGGTTTCCAAGACTATAAATCTTTATGGGAGCAGACAGCATTGAGGAACAGAAAGATTTCTCTCAAGCTGTCTCCCCAAAAAACATGTCATACTTAGCTGCTTGCTACACATGGCAAATGACTATACACTTGGAGATCAACCAAGGTAGGTCAGGGACTATTGTCCCTAGGGGGTTTTCAGTCCTCTAGAGCAATCAGACACTATAGTCTACACCACCGTAAGTAGAGCCTACTCCCTTCTGATAAGGATAGTAGTAGACTACTTCCTTATAGGAGAGACAGGGAGGTCAAGCCCACCCAAGGGTAATCAAAATTAGGCTGCCATATTGAGTCTAGGGTCCGCCCTTCTTGTCACATGTATATATCCCTAGTCCCTCCCCTTCTTGTCACATGTGTACCCCTAGATCATCCCCTTCTTGCCATTGTAAATCTCCTTCCTGTTACACTTATGCCTATTGTACATCTCTTTCCTGTGACATGTGGTTACCTGTAACCACACCTGCGAGGTAGATGTAAATATTTAGTGAGCAATAAACTTGAGCTCCCTCCAGCCAGCTCCCCCCAGGGCCTCCTCAGCTCTGGCTCTTCCCACTGCTGCCTTCCTGTCTGTGCTGTGCGTGAACCTGACTGTTGAGATCATGGCTGCCCAGGAGGTGAGCAAACTACCATAACATGTATCTGGCTCCATTATTTCTATCTCTCATAATTTCTATGACTTTACTATCATCTTAACTTATTATCACTGTACAATTGTGCCTACTGGATCTGTGATGATGTGGTAGAGGCTGGTTGTCTAATAGGCAACCTCATCTTTCTCTCAGAGTCACACAGTCAAACCAAACTTGAATTTATTTGAACTCATAGCAACCAACTAGCCCAGGGTAGAACCGCCCCTGTGGGTGTTTGAGGCTGTTCATCTTGACAGAATCAGAAAGCCACATCTTTCTCCCTTCGAGTGACTGCTGAGCTGGTGCATTTGCATTGTTCACCTTGCAAAGTATCGTAGAGGTACCCCCCATCATGGATTGTACTGTGCCCCCTAAAAATACATCTTGCAAATCCTATCCCCTAATGCCTGTGGATGTCATCCCATTTGGGGAGAGAAATTTCCTTGCTGTGTTAATAAGATCTAATCTAGTGCAAAATACATTTCAAACCACTCCTTTGGGAGAGAAAAAAGAGCAGATTAGGCACAGGAGCAAGGAATACATGCGCCCTGAGCAGGTGAATAAAGACAAGACCCTTGGTGCAGACCCACCACCACGGAGACCATTGGGACTCTTCACCGAGTACCCTAGAGAAGAGTTGCTTCCTAGGGCTTTCAAAGTGGTCATCTTTATGAAAACCAATTACTTCCAGCTACAGCAGCTGGTGGATTTGAACCGCCAGCCTTTTGGTAGACAGTCCAACGCTTAACCCACAGCACCTCCAGAGTGCCTCTTCTCTCTGAGTTGATAGCAAAAGCCCCTCCCAGGAGCCACCAGACAGTGACTTGCATGCCTCGTAAACTGTGATGAAATAGATTTGCTTCTGAAAGTCACCCCCTTGTCGTATTTGCGTGGCAACAGGAGAGAACTCAGCTGCTACCTCCACTGAGTTGCAGCCAACCCTGTTCTGTCTGCTTTCCTTCTGCTGAGCACGTGGCCTCATTCCTCACCCCAACGGGAACAGTGCTCATGAACTTGCTGAAGCAGCTCATGATTGTGCCTGAAGAGTCTGAAATGGCATCTAATTTCCCTGAGGCCCTATTCATGCCTTTCAACTGAGAGGTTCCCCACTCCCACTCCCCCACTCAGAAGAAGGAGGGGGGGTGACAGTTAGCTCTCTGAAGTCCCTCATTCCCCTCCAGTCCCCAAAGGCTATGATACTGGGGGGGGGAGAATCCCTTTCATTAAATATATTAATAGAGGGAAGTCAAATCAAATAAACAATAAGCCATCAGGTGTTGAAACAGAGCCAACATAGTTTTATTAAAGACAGTCTGCCACACAGATTTCAGCAATAATATGACAGTACATCCAAAAGCATTGCTTTAACATCATAGTCACTGCAGACTCGGAGCAACGCTGTAGGACAGGATAGATCTGCCCTGGTGAGGTTCTGAGACTAGAACTCTTCATGGGAGTAGGAAGACCCATCTTTCTCTAGAGGAGCTGAGCTGGTTAGCAGTTTTGAACTGCTGAGCTTACAGACTCTAACCCAACGCATGACCACGATGCCACCAGGGCTCCTACAAACTCATAGAAAACTTTGTTCAACAAAACTATCCTAATGTGAAGCTTTGATCGCTCCACAAATCTTCCACCTGGTCGATGCACATCTGAAGGAGTGTGTCCATCTCTCTAGTCCTGACTTGTCACCGTGTCCCATGGCAGTTTGGGCATCCCCAGGAGACTCACATCCTGCTCCTTCTCAACGTTCCTTGACCTTTAGGTGCAAAAGGAACAGGGGCAAGGTTAGGACTATAAGGTTGATGGATGATTCTTTCTTCCCAGTGGAATTTTCCTAGGGCAGCTCTTGCTGTGCCTTGTCTTGTAGGGGACATTATTCTGTGTAGCTTTCCTGACCTTTTGCCTCCCCAATGCAGTTTTCCACTTTCTCAAAGAGTCTTTCTAAGAAGCCCCCATGAGCATCCTACGTCCTTGGAGAAAATCCAACAAGATGCTCTCGTTAGAGTCCCAAAAGAATCACTGTCACCTTCTGAGTTGACTTCTGTGCCTTCACGTAAGCTGGCAAGCAGATCCCCCTTGGAAACCACTGTTTTGATTGGACCATTTTTTTTAAGACACCAATGAGACGAAGACCAGTTTTTTGTATAATTCATAAGAAAGCATTCAGACAAGGAGATAAGGAGTGGCATGGCATTTAGACCAAAGTCAGAGAAAATATTTAAATAAGAAAGTGAGCTTGGTAAGGAAGTTCTTTGATGTGAAATGCCAAAAGTCCCTCCTCAGCTATGTTTGGGATACTTAGAATGAAAAGCTAAATTTGAATTCTATTAGTTGCAGGGCTTCCTCCATGAGCTGTCTTTCCAGGAGGTCTGCTATCAGCTGTTTTTCTAGTAATTCTTCTGCTATTGGCTGTCTTTCCAAGCATGTTCATCCCTGTGATTCAGAAACAGAGTCAATCCAGCCATTGCGGGGGTATGAGCATCTTGTCTTTCCATGCCCACACTCTTTCACTATCTTCTTCTCTTCCATGGAGTTGAAGCGTGTCTCATCTGCCTTTCACTGTCCTTTGTGCTAGAGAGGAGGGAGGAAGGGTGCCTCTACCTCCCTTTTGTATTAGGAAACCTTTCACTGTCACCTTCTGAGAAAGTGAAGGTCTATTGTGCAACCTGGTAGATAAAGACATGTGAAATTAATTGAAGGGCAGAGAAATAAATGGCTCCTTGAGCCACACCTTTCTGGTTCTCTTGCTCTCAGATGGTCGGACCAAGGTGCAGCTGCCTTAGCCAGTTCCCTGTTTCATCTTGCAAGGCTCACTTCCTATGAGACATCCCTGAGAAGAAATCACATGGACCTACACCGATGCAGCCCTGAGTGCTGGAGCAGCCATGTGGAGACCCCTGCCAGTGCTGATATGCTTACACTTTCACTCACTAATTCAGCTTTCCTCTTGCAGAAGATGAAGTCATTGCACGTGTTTTGTGAGACTGAGGAGGATTTCATAGGTCAGTGTCGGACATATAGACTAATGTCAGACTTATGGCCTTGGACACCACTGGGTCAGGATGCTTCTAAATGTACACCTACCCTTTTTAAAAAACTTTTTATACATACCATATTTTTCAGAACATAAAACACACCTGACCATAAGATGCACCCAATTTTTAGAGCAGGAAAACAAGAAAAAAATATTCTGAACCAAATAGTACCAATATGCTAAAATATTTATTAAAATAAAGCAAAATACGGTAATATTTAACAAAGTAAACTCAACAGTGGTGTTACAAAGCATCATCACGTTCATTAACAAATGAGGAAAGACTTAGAGACTCAGTACTTTTCTAGTTTTCTGAAAACCCTAAAAACTCACCATCACTAGTGTCATAATGTATGAAGCTTGTGGCTCACAATCACTTATTCAAAACCTATTCTGGTCGAATTTTTTGTGCAATTCTAGTTTTGGTGTACATAGCAAGGCTGTTTTTCCTCATAAATCTATAGCACCATGATGGTGAGCCAGTAAAATCCTTAATGTCTTTTCCTACAGCAATGTGTTTGGCTTCATAGATGATCATTTTTGTAGAAACTGAGAAGCCCATATTCTGATGACGTGGATGACGTGTGATCCATTCTTTCATGTCCACTTCTAACTGTGGCCATTTTTCAGCATGCCCATAAAAAGTGTGCTTAATTTTATGAAATTTTTGCAACTAATTCTCCAGCTTTCTCCACTCTCTTATTTATTCAGTTGGAGGTGACCCAAAATGTCTCTCCACTGCTCTGTTTCCATGTTCTTTTGCTTATTTTACTACCTCCAGTTTAAACAAAATTTTATATGCTTATCTTTTCATTTTTGACATTTTTTACCATTAGAGAAATGGTGTTTTTCTTAGAAAAATAGAGTAGTGAAAGAACTGTCAGTTGTTATGAGAGATATATTACCACATACATCAGTATTGTAATTTACAGTCACTCAAACCACTTAATATTACTATTAAAGGATCCCAACCCACCTGACAGGCAGGGTTTTACATGGCAGAAGAGACTCTATGTTTCTCTCCTACTATGATGGGCCCTTTGCCTGCCTATCAGGACACTGTACCACATCCCATAGCCCTTGCCAGGACGTGACCTGGTACCATATCTAGCTGCCTCCTGTCTCAATGTTTGAATGCTGTTGGTCTGTCAGTGTCATATACACACAGGGGAGGTATGGGCTGTGCTGACTGGCATGGAGGCTCCAGGAGGCCGGACTTCCCCTGAACACACAGTAATTCACAGCATGCAAACAGCATCGGAAGAGTAGGCAGGAACATGGGATCATAAACAGATGTTCTGAGGTACCACTCCTTTGGACCATAAGACACCATTGGTTGGTGTTTTTTTTTTGGGGGGGGAGTGCGTGTTATGGTCAGACAAATATGGTATATGAGTTTCTGTGGATTTATTTCCCCAGTTGACCCAGACTAACACACCTATTCTCCATTTGCCTGCTTTTTTCCACCTAACACACTAATCACAGAAACATACTCAAACACCTGTGGATTGGATCCCCAGCATCCACACTTAGCCCCTTTATTTATGGGCTAATTTAATTTCTCTTCCCTCCCTAATTCTCTCAGGTAGGGTATTATAAGCTGTCATAGACTATGGCTAAAAAGGATCATTTTTTCCCCACCTTATTTTTTTCATTGGGGTAAAATGTTTAGTGTGTGACCTTATAAAATATAAGATATTTTAAGAAGGTATGTGTTATGTTAGTGGCAGAAACCCAAGTATTGGTATTTATTCCTAGTCTGTAAATTTGTGCCTTCTAGTTCTTGCCATTTCTATGGGTTCTTTTTTTAAAAATTCACTGTTCTCTTTTGTTGTGATTACAACCTTCTTTATTTTTACTAGTTCAGAAGCTATTGATTCTATTTCCACTACTTTAGTGATCTTCCTTCAAAGAAGAACATGAATAACTTGCTTAGAAAGTAAAACAATTATACGAGCAAAACGGAGACTGTTGGAGACAGTATATACAGGAGATGATGATTGTAAAACTGAAATGAACCAAGAAGCAGAGAAGGTATAGAGAAACCACAGATTGCAGATGCAATGCTTTGAGTGGAGCATAAGGGTAACTAACAAGAAATGGCAGACAACATGGCCTTATAAAACACGAGTGAAACCTAGAAAGTCTATATCTTGGTTTTCTTTCAAAAAGTCCTCTTCCTAAAAGACTGGCTTCAACTGGTTTAAGGGGCATGCACAACAAGGACACCGATGGCCACTAGGTGACTGAAACGGTTCCTATGTCCAGCTAGTCATGCGAAATATCCCACATGCCCTTGCTGCAGACTCCAGACATTGGAATTTTCAAATACTATCTTGTCCCAATGTTGCAGACATACCCACTCGTAAAAACCATATGAATGCACAAACTGCTCAAACCCAAAACCTTGCCCCAAGAAATACATACCTGTACTTGACAGAGAGCTGCCATACAAAAACCTTTCCCTGTGTAAGCTCAAAGATACCTGTGAGGTCTCCTTTGTAGGTCTCTATTCTTTACTAAATGCCTTAAAATTTGTTTGACTTTCTAGTTGTGGCAATTACATAATCTCCTATCAATTTGAGCAAAGGGGTGAAGTCTAGCCTGTCAGTTAAGGTCATAGTCAATGAGGCCTCTGTGTGGCCATGGCCTTTTCCTGAGGATTCTGGTAGCGCCTGTCTTTTTCCCTAGAGGTGGGACACGTACTTTCTTTGCTTTACCTTCCTGTTAACAAGCCACGTGGAGCCATGCTGCTGCCAGCCAGAGCCTTGGAAATGTTTCCACTGGCACTAAATTCGCAAGACTCTCCACCGACTGGTCTGTGATCTCCCTGAACTTGGCATCATTGCATGTGTTGCATGCATCTGAAGAGGAATTTATAGACTGGTACTGGATAAATGGGATAATATTAGACTTAGGGACTTGATCTGGACTAGGCCAAGATGTTTTCTTAATATACAATTACTCGGGCTGAGCCCCGGTGGTGTAGTGGTTGAGTGCGGGACTGCGGCCCACTGGGCTGGCGGTTCAAATCCAGCAGCAGCTCTCCAGGAGCAAGGCTGGGCCTCCCACTCCCACCAGAGGGCAGTTATGCTTAAAAATAAAAAATAAATAAATAAAAGATATATACAATTACTCTTTAATATAAAACTCTCTCATACACACATGTAAATATCTCTGGATTTATTTCTCTAGTCAGCCCAGACTAATACACTAGTCTTTTTGCCCATGCCTGTCTCCAAGAACAAACTATAGATAAATTATTTCTCTGAGCCATTCCAGTCTTCTCTTACATTACTTTTGATTAATATTTTAGTTTTATTATATTTTTATATTCATGATAGTAATATTTTAGAGTTACAGTCAGAACCATGAGAGCTGGAATTTGATAAGGCTGCCTTGTTCCTGCAAGTTTTCTGCCTTAGACACTATCCTATCAGTATTAGTGGGCAATATTTGAGTTTTTCTTCTCAGATGGGTTTCTACTTTATACAGACTCTGGCCTTTGCAAGCTTTTACTGGACTTCACATTACCAATATTTTGATTGCCCTTCTATTACCAATTTATTTCTTACCACTCCTTGCAACTGACCTCACTTGGCATTTAATGCTCTTCTAGTTGAAACACACACTGTGACCGCTTTTTCAGTCGGTGATGAGTAGATTTCATTTGTGTTTCTTGGAAAGGTCTCTTCTTTAATATTAATTCTTCAATGATATTTTGATTGAGCATAAAATTGTGGCTTGATCATATTTTTCTCTCTTCATGACAAGTATTCTGGCTCTTAGTGATATTCAAGTTGTCGCTGAAACATCTATAATCAGCCTGTCTTTTCATAATCAATCTGACTGATTTTGTTTTAGTTTCCTCTCTGCCTCTTTATACACTTTTATTTGATTTGCCATTTCTTTGCTATGCCCTTTTGTGTCAATCTATTTCTTTATTATTTTATTGAGATTCAATTCTGGAAAGTGAGTGCCTGATAGCTCTTTAAAGAACATCTTCCTCGAGCTCCCAATAAAATAATTTATTTTAAAAAAGGAGGGAGAAAGAAGAGCTTATACCAAGGGCTCAAGTAGAAAATACTTTGAAATGAATATGGCAACATGTGTACAAATATGCTTGATACAAATGATGTATGGAATGTTTTAAGGGCTGTAAGAGCCCCCAATAAAATCATTGGGGAAAAAATGAACATCTTCCTCCTCTCTCTTTTCTCCTTTTTTCCTCCTGGTACTTCTTTCAGGTACATATTTTGTATATCCTCATTCACTTTCCAATTTACTTACTCTCAAGCAGAAAATGTATAATATTCTGTTATACTCATCCATTAAGATTTTAATTTCACCCTCCTACATATATTCTAATTCTAAAAGTTCTAGGTATGGATTTTTTTAAAATCATCTTGGTCTTTAAAGGGCCTCACTCTCTTCAAATGTTTTTAATTATTTCTTTGTCATGGATCATTTGCAAAATATTTAATTCATCATGTGTATCCAATGATTCTGTAGCCTGAAGATCCTGGAGTTCAACTTTTGCTGTTTGTTATGTCTGTGCTTCATAGATTCCTTTCTTTCCTTTTTAAAGAGCTTATGTTCAATGGACTTTTATCTGTGAGAATTACTTTGCCTGGGTTGAAGATATGGCACTTCAGAGAATTGTTTTTCTTTTGTTTTTATAAGGAACCCTAAGCTAATATCAACCTGGGTCATATTCCTTTTCCTATTTCTTGAGTTTGAGATTCTTTATCATCAAGGTCATGTGAGTTGAAGATCCAAATTAAACAAAAACTCCATGGGAATGAATTTGTTGCTTCAGAAGAGGCCCAAAAGGACAAAAACAAATAGCCTTCCTGTCTCCCTCTAACAGTTAACCTAGAGTTACAGGCTTGTCATAGTGCTCCATCTCCTTAGCTTCCATGGGCTTGCAGCCTTCTCTCCTGTCCCTACATGGTTTTTTAAACCAATTTCTCATATCTCCTGAGATTACTTTTTAGCAAAGCAAGAGACTGGCCCACAAAAATTTTAAATATGAACCATGAGGAAAATAATATTCCATTGAAAAGTGATTTTTATGAAACCCAAAGGTCAACAACTGCTTGAGAGTGAAGATGAAGACGGGGATGGGGGGGGGGGGGCGGGGCAGAGAAACCAGAGCACTGAAAATGAAACATCCAGGAAGCAATTACTGAGAATGTTGGTATGTATTAGAATTTAAATTCTGGGACTGAGCCCTGGTGGCGTAGTGGTTGTGCGCGGGGACTGCGGCCCACTGGGATGGAGGTTCAATTCCAGCTCCACGGAGCAAAAGCTGGGCCACCTACTTCCACCACCTGAGGGCAGTGATGCCAAAAAAACCCAAAAAAAAGGAATTTAAATTCTGAGGACCTCGGATTGCAGAAGGCTATAAGAGCAGGGACAGTCCAAAAGCCCAAAATGCAAGATCCTCACATAGATTAACCCTTCATTGAATTCCTTCTGATCTTTAACCAAGGATGTAGATAATCTTGCCCTCAAAGAGCAAGCCTTGGAGAGTGTATTGCCTCCACTCCTCTCCAACCTGCCCAGATTCTGCTAGGGACTTACATGGGTGTGTCCTTGGTGGAGATCCCCTTACTGGAGACAGTATAGGGATTGGTTGGTCATGAGTCATGTCCTATTGAGTATATCCTGATCATCTTCAGAAAGTCCTGAAGCAATGTTCTACACCCTTCTAATATTAATGTACCTGTCCCAAGCAAGGTCCTATTCCTGATTCTGTAGTTCCACCTATAGCTGTGATGTATTATTGATCTGTCACCACTCCTGAGTTTGTGAGTGAGCTTCCTTTATTCCATGTCACATTTAGCTAGCACTGTGACTGAATCCTTGGATGCTATTATGATATCCTGCTAATGATATCTTTATCTGGATAGTATATCTGTGTCTTTGTGTTGTCTTTGTTCCTTTTAAAACCTAATAAATGTAATCCCTGAAGATTTAAAGATACACAAGCGACCATCTAACTCAGGAGCAATAAAGCATATATGGAAGAAGAACACCAGCCTGTGTGATCATGAGGTATTGAAGGTATGAGCTATCAGGCATCAAAGAACAAAAAATCATATCACTGTGAATAAGGGGGAGAGCAGAGTGAAGACCCAATGCCCATCTGTAGGCAACTGGACGTTCCCTCACAGAAGTCTAGGGGATGAGGCACTCAGGGTGCAGAGTAGCATTAATGAAACATTCACTGTCCTCTAGTTCTTAAATGTTTCCTCCCCAGAGCCCCCAGTATCATGATCCCAATTCTACCTTACAAATCAGGCTAGACCAGAGGATGTACACTGGTACAGATAAGAAGTGGAAACACTTGGAATCCAGGACAGATCCATGATGAGATCCCGCAGCAATACCACGAGGGTAGAGGAAAGGTGGGATAGAAAGGAGGAACCTATTACAAGGATTTACAAACAATTCTCTCCCTGTGGGTGGACAACAGAAAAGTGGGTAAAGGGAGACATCAGACAGTGTAAGACATGAAAACAATAATTTATATATTATCAAGGATTGATGAGAGGGAGGAAATGAGCTGAGACTGAGGGCTCAAGTAGAAAGCAAATGTTTTGAGAATGAGGATGGCAACACATGTACACCTGTGCTTGACACAATGGATGGATGTATGGGTTGTAATGAGTTGTACAAGCCATCAATAAAATAATTTTTTTAATTATGCTGAGTTTGAGATCTCTTTTGTACCCTAAAATAATAAAACAAAAATGTAACCCATGTCATTGAACAACTTATGCAGACATTGTCAAATAAGGACTCAAAACAATCAAAAATCAAATCTTTTTTAAAAAATCAAATCAAATTTCCATGGTTACTGTGGCTGGAAAATCTCTCACTTTCTCCAAGAGCATCTAAAACTGCAATTTCTATTTATCTTCAGTCCTGGAGTTGTCCAGGGTCCAACTAAAGCTTCTATTAAAATGAAAATTTATTGATGGAACAAAACCATTCAGGATCAGATATTACCTTGTAAGGATTCACCAAAGTAATATAGGGAAAGGAAACTTTCCCAAACCTTAAATACAGATGACCCAGGAACTTCTAAGAAAATTCTTACTGGTTGACATCTACAAAAAGCGACTTTAAAAGACAATGGCAAGACCTTGTAAACATTAGTTTGCTAATCATGAATTTTAGTCATTTAACGCTGACATACAGGGTTAAAATGTTTAAGAGACAATTCCAGCTCCACAGGAGCAAAGGCTGGGCCTCCTACTCCCACCACCAGAGGGCAGAGATGCCCCCCAAAATAAATAAATAAAAATAAAATAAAATAAAATGTTTAAGAGAAGCAAGAAGTCCGTGTCTTGATTTCATCAATCAGGTCAGTCATGGGTCTGGATCATGGGTGGTCTTCCTGGGACCAGGAGGTCAGAGCAAGGGGTTGGAAGGAAGCTCCGAGTGGGGCAAATGGTTCATACAACTCAACTATAACTAAAAAGAAATGATAACAGAAAAGACAAAAATCTGTCCTGCGTCTTTGACTGAAGTTTCTTCTTAGGCGAAACAGCCAGTTCCTTTGAGCTCCCTTACAAGGGGGAAGAAGGGGTTACTTTCTTTTTCCCCTTCACTGATTGCCTTTAATTTTCTCCACTATACATTTAGAGTGAAACTGGTTACATATTAACCAGCATTTCTGCTTGTTCTGTATTGGGAGGGTTTTTAGATTGTTCACATTAAATGGGTGAGTCAAGCAGCCTGTGGCAAGTAAGGCAAGTCACGAGAGAGGGGCATGTGAGAAAAGGGAGATATTTACTGTGTGTTCTGCATTGGGGTATTAAGTACAAGGTTGAAAACCACCATCCCTTCCTTGGTAGAAAGATGAGGCTTTCCGCTCCCAGCAAGAATGACAGTCTCAGAAGTCTGCTGAGGCAGTTCTACTCTGTCCTGGAGAGTTGCTGTGAGTTTCCATCGACGCGACAGCAGTGAGTTTGGTTTTGTGTTGGGTACCCTGGAAGACAGACTGGACAACGTGCATCAACATCTGCTTCCTTGAGGAACAGGGCTGGGGGAAGGGCTGTTCCAGAGATGTCTGGCCTATGAATGCTTCTCAGATGCTTCTCTTTGCATGGAGGTGGGGGTAGCACTCCTAGTGACCCTATAAGTGATTTAAGGTACAAAAGAGATAAAAAATGTCAAATAGGATGTGAGGAGAAGATTCATAAAGTCGCCATTTGTGACCTACCATCTGGCCACATTATTCAGAGGAGGGGAACCTTTAGCGTGAGATGCTAATAGTATGATTTGAAGCGATTCAGAGGTTTTCATAGGAGAACCATTGGTGTGAGTTCCTAATGGCATGACTTGAAGAGATTTGGAGGTTTTCAAAGGACATGGAAGGTCAATGGAAAGGGTCACAAGTGCAGGAATGACAGCAAATCAAAACATCACAGTTACAGATGGACTCAAGAGTTGAGAATGGGACCAAATGTGTCACATGTGCTGTTGGAGATCGAGTGCAGTAGAGACAGGAAATAAGGGCTATACAACTTCAATTAATCAAGGGAGTAAGCAGTCCGTGGTGAAACTACAGCTTGCAGAAACAAAACACAAACAGGAGCAATACCTACAGTGCGTGCGATGCTGTGAAACAACTTCGGAGACCTGCGGTCTATACTCAGTTGGTTTTCAGTTCACAATCTTCCTCCTCCTCCTCCAAAACTGGGCCCATCTGCTTTAAGAGGCAAGGACACTCGTGACCACTCCACACACAAAAATTCAGACTCACTGCCATCAAATCACTTCCAACTCATAGTGGCATGCCGGGGCAAGGGAGAACTGACCCTGTGGATTTCCAAGACCATAACTCTTTATGGGAGTAGACAGCCTCATCTTTCTCCTGTGAAGCAGCTGGTGATTTCGAACTACTGATCTTAGGGTTAGCAGCTCAACGACTTACTTGTGTGCACAGCAGGTGTTCAAAAATGGAGTGTGACATAAAGACTTCTGAGAGGGTGTTATCACTTATGGGATGGCGCACATGCACTGGGTTCGAGTCCTCTGTCCAGGTGTTCTTGACTCTTGGGTTCATCTGACTGGCAAGGGTGTCTGGTCTGCCCCTGCTCCTACAACTAATTTCAGCTGCTTGAATGGGTGACTACTGCAGTGCACAGGGGTGGAACTACAACCTCATTCTCACAGAGCAGCAAAACACATTATCTTTGCGGGGAGGGAAGAAATGGAAATTGGCGCAGGCTACATTATATGCCGCACATTAAAACATTAACTGGACTGTGATTGAACCCAGATGTGTTGCCTCAAAGTCATCTGAATTTGAAATATGAGGGGGGGGGTGGATGAATCCAGCGTCTTTCCTAATCTATCTCTTGGCAGTGTATAGAAATGGACCCTTTAAGAAAGCTCATCCTAAGGGGCAAAGTCCCATCAATTTGAGCACCAGGACAATGGACAAGGTCAGAGGGGACACGTCTTCCAATAGCCTGGATTTATGATGCAATCTCTGAACCAAGGTGATGAGCAAAGGAGCAAGAAAAGCCCCTAAGAACTCCATTGCCAAGTACCCCTAATGACAGCTCCGTGAATCAGCAATAAGACTCACTGTCTGGGGCTCTTGCAGCAAATAGAGACTGCTTTCAGGGGCTACCAAAGCCCTCTGGATTCATTGAGACAGTCAAGCTGTCGAAACCCCTAGACCAATATGCCCTTTGCTACAACTTCCTGATTGCAAATCCTGATCATCAGCATTCTGCCCAAAGACCCTGCTCCAAAGAACAGCTCCACGCCTCCTCCTTGACCCGAGAATCACCAGAAGGAACCCCACTGTCTGACTGACTTTTCTCCCTGAGCCTCTTTCTCAAGCAAATGGCCTGTCTAGAGAGTGTTGCTGAGAACATGACTAACTAGCCTGTTTAAGGACTGGGCTGGGTTGGTGAGGAGGTGGGGGAGAGGAGTTAACACATTAAAGACCAGATATTTTAAAATCAATAAGTTAAAAATCAAGCAACCAAATCAATGTGAAGGGGTAGGGAAGTAGTGGAGATCCAAAACCCATCTGAAAGTTAACACATTAAAGACCGGATTAACTTGTGAAAAAGTCAGAATCCCAGAAATCAAAGGTGTCCCCTAATTTGGATGCATCTGGGATTTGGACCACCAGACTCCTTTCTGTTTCTCTTGCACACCACGTCTGCTACATCTCCTTGGACCAGTAAAGTAGGGCAAGAACCCCTAGAATGGCTGACAACACTTTCAGTTTGCATCTAGGGCTTGTACCATCCAGGGACTCCAGTGTGGCTTCTAAAGAATTTCCATATGGTGAAGAAGGCTGATGGTGCCCAGCTATTAAAAGATATAGCATCTGGGGTCTTAAAGGCTTGAAGACAAACAAGTGGCCATCTAGCTGAGAAATAACAAAGCCCACATGGAAGAAGCAAACCATTCTGTGCAACCACGAGTTGTCAGAGAGATCAGGTACCAGACATCAAGGAACTAAAAATTTTATGAGTGTAAATGAGGGAGAGTACAGATAGTAGACTCAAAGTCCATCTGTAGGCAATGGACTTCTTACAGAGCGGTCTCAGGGAGGAGATAGACTAGTTTGGCTGTAGTGTAACAATGATGAAACATACAACTTTCTTCTAGTTCTTCAATGCTTCCTCCTTCCCACAGTCATGGTCCCAGTTCTACCTTACAAGTTTGGCTGAACCAGAGAATATACACTGGCACAGATAAGAGACATAGGAAATCCAGGACAAATGATCCCTTCAGGACCAGTGATGAGAGTGGCAGTATCAGGAGTGTGGAGGGAGGGTGGGGTAGAAAGGGGGAACCAATTACAGAGATCTACATTTAACTTCCTCCCTGGGGTACGGACAGTGGGGAGGTAAGTGAAGGGAGTTGCCTGGTAGTGTATAATATGATAAAGTAATGATAATTTATAAATGATCAAGGGTTTAGGGGGGGGTTACAGGAAGGAAGGGGAAAAATGAGGAGCCATTGTCAAAGGCCCAGATGGAAAGCAAATGCTCTGAGAATGATGAGAGCAGTGAATGTACAGATGTGCTTGACACACAATGGACCTATATATGTGTGTTAGTCCAGGTAGACTAGAGAAACAAATTCATAAACACACATATGGATATAAAGGGAAAGGTTTATATACAAGAGGGATGGAACATTGAGAAAGTATCCCAACCCAGTCCAGTCCAAGGTCCTAAGTCTGATATTAGCCCATATGTCTGACATCAGTCTATAAAGTCTTCTTCCAACTCACAAAACATGTGCAATGACACCAAGACAGTCACAGGCTAGTGAGTGCAGAGTCTAAGTAGAAACAGTAGAAGGATCCCAGTGCTGGCAGGGGTCTTCCCATGGCTCCTCATTTCCAGGGTTCAGGGTCCATCAGCAGTATCCAATGGCGGTAGAAGCATATAGGGGTCTCCACGTGACTTCTCTGGCCCCAGAGGTTTGGTTCCATTGGGGTAAGCCCATGTAGCTTCTCCGGCTCCTCCAGTCTCAAGGAAATAGGATCTATCAGCATGCTGTTATCTCACCTTGTCAGTAGTTCATCTCCCAGGAGCTGAATCTATAGTATCTCACTTCCAATGGGAAATACCATGAGATTTCCCAGAATTCTCAGCGAAAGCCATGCCCACGCAGAGGTCTCATTGTCGATCTCCAGATTGACAGGCTAGACTCCACCCCTACAGGAGTCAAATTAGCATAAGAGTGCGTGACTGTCACAGTATAGATTGTGATAAGAGTTCTATGAGCCCCCAGTAAAAGGATATTTTTTTAAAAGGAATTTCCAAATAGATCTTAGGCTCCCGTGATATTTCTCCTGTGCAGTACTCAGCGACACATGCCTAGGACTCCCCCACCAACCTTTTCTTCACATTTGCATTCAAGGCTGGTCAAGACTAGGGAACTTCACACACCTCCATCACTGTATATCCACGTCTCTCTAGAATATGTCAGACTATGTCTGATTGTCCCCATGTTCAAGTTGTCAGGATTCACTCTGAATTGACTGCTTGCTTCTTTCCCTTCAGAACAGAGGATCTCGTGCCATCTCTTGCATCCCTAATTTCAGCTGCCTGGCTCTGAATAACACGTGTCTCCAGGCTCACAGAAGCAATTTTCAAAACCTTTCCATGCATGCGTGCACACACATGCACCTACACACACATACGCAACAGACTGTTTTTCATGGACACGTGCCTTTCCTTAATGAGACAGACATCTAAGAAATCATTTTAGCTCAATCTCTCTCAGCAGACTCAGCTCTGTATCTTTTATTTATAAGCCACAACATTTGATCAAAATGTTTGGGGGTGGGGAGCAGCAAGAGTAGTCTTTCACTGGGTGAACTTCCGGACTCCAACACAACCCAAACCCAATTCCTTGACATCATACCCCTATGGACCCATAGCTACCCTCAGCACAGGTAGAACAGCTCCTATGAGTTCCTGAGACTAACATTTTAAGGGAGTCTAAAGTTGCATCTTTCTCCCATGGAGTGGCTGGCAGTTTCAAACTACTGACCTTGAGATTACCAGTCCGATGCATAACTACCATGGTTCCTACTCCAACTCATAGAATGTGAAAGAAAAACAACAACAACCTGATTCTCTGCAGTTGTTAAGCTTATCCTTCTTTGTTTCTGCACCACCGCTCCCCCACTAGACTTGATAATATCTGACCAGTTTGAAGATGTAGAGAAACAGTTGTACATTTACCACAATTATACCCGCCTGGGGTTTGCTTTCTTAACTAGCATTCATCCTCCATTTCCATTTTGGAACATTTGGGTCTGTTTCAGTGGATGGTGTGAGCTGTTCGTTTAGATGAAATACTTCAGCATTAATCCCGTCTGTGAGCCTGCCTTGGCACAAACAATTTGCACTTCACGACAAACCTAAGGTTGGTGGTTTCAATTGATCAGGCACATTTAAAGTAAAGCACGTGGTATAAATAAAAGAGCTAATTGAGGACTTGGGATGAGACTTCACTGCTTCCGCTGCTAAGGAAATCTTTCCTCTGTCCCGCAGACAGAGGATGTCAGATCTGGTTCCCAGGGGATATGGAGACACGAATCTGAAACCCTCTGATGCAGGATGTTCTGAGAAAACATACGGTGATAATTGATGTTTTAGGGGGAAAAGAGATGTCAAATGCAAGTATATTTTATAGAAACCACTTTATTAAGTCTTAAAAAGGCAAAGACAAATTGTGGGCGAGAGCATACAGTATACAGAGGAAGTGATGGCTATAAAATTCAATTAACCAAGGAAGCAGGCAATCTAAAGAGAAACCATGGGTTGCAAACATCGCCTTGAGGGGAACATAGCAGACACTAACCGGAGCAGGACAGACTATGTGACATCGTAAAAGAACTCGTGAAATCTATAAAATCTATGCCTCAGTTCCTTTCCAGATCACAAACTCCTTCCTCCTGAAAGACTGGGTTCAACTGGTTTCAGAGGCATGCACAACAAGGTGACCGTGAAGTGACCTAAAATAGCAGTTCCAGCACTAATCTAGGGTTCAAACTAAGAAAAAAGAAGTCATACAACATACCCAAAGGAGACCTGCAGATGTAGTGGGTTGTGCATTGGACTGCTAATTGCAAGATCAGCAGTTCGAAACCACTAGTTGCCCTGCAGTGGGAAGATGGGACTTTCTACTCCTGAAAAGAGTTCCAGTTTTATCCTGTCCTACAAAGTCCCCCTATGAGTCCACAGCAGTGGGATTGTTATTGTTTTTTAAGCTATTATTGAGAAGGAATTCAATGGAGGCTGAAATTGCGGATTCTGGGCTTCCACTGTCTACCATAGCCTTTCTCAAACTTTCAAAAACTCACAGCTATTGAGTTGATGGTGACTTTTCATGACTCTATAGGTCAAAGGAGAACTTTTCCTATGGGTTTCAGAGACCGGAACTCTTTCTGGGCTGCTTAGTGCTCAGCAATGTAAGCATTCATACAACACACAGAGGGAGGTATGCTGGGATGGAAGAATTCCATGTTGATTGTGAAAATGTACTAAGACAAAGATTTGAAAACAAAAGTTGCAGTTAGCCAATCAATGAGATGGATTGCAGTTTATTAAATATGCAATTGGCAAATCTGGCTAACATTTCCACTAAAACAAAAGCCCAGCTGTCCTTGAGTTGATTCCAACTCAGAGCAAACTGATGGAGCAGAGGAGAACTGTCCCATTGAACTTCCAAAGTAGTGATATTTTCAGAGCCCCTTGTGGTGCAGTGGGTTAAGTGTTGAGGCTGCTACCCTAAGATCAGAGGTCCAAACCAGCAGTTGTTCCAAGGGAGAAAGATAAGGCTGGACATTTCTCCTCTGTCCTAAAAGGTCATTATGAGTCCAGATCATAAAGGCAGTGGTGGGTCAGTATTTATGGGCTATTTTCAGAAGCTGCCACCTCACCTCTTTCTCACAAGAACCACTGGTGAGATTAAACTATCAACCTTAGAGTTAGCATTTAACCACTGTGACACCATAGCTCCTAAGAAAATCGTCCCAAGGATCAGAGAACTTTCTGACTCTTACCCCCCATCTTAGCAACATGGACGTGGAAAGAGCTAAGCAGGAACATTCGCATAATAACAATTTACCCTAAATCCCAGCTTCCAGGCCAACTCAGAGTTGTCCATTCCTTAAACTGTTTTGAATTGAATTTTTCAAATGAGCACAGTGCCTAGGGCAGAACGGTTTTACTAAGCTATTTATTAAGCTATTGCTCTACTTAAAGGTAACTTTTGGGAGCCAGTTTCTTCAAGGTTCACGTTTCAAAAATAACATCTAAGAGCAATAAGTCTGGGTGGGTTTCCTTGACTCACGGATCTGAGAAATCTGGCTTTCAAGAGCATTAAAACTCTCTCAATAATAATGGGCTTCAAAGGTGACTCTGGAAAAAATTAGGAAAACATTTTAATGTCAACACTTTCTTCGTTAATTTACACATTTTCCTTGAAGAAATGGTTGTTTCCACATCTGGTACAGGAAATGAACAAAACACTTTGGTAAGCCAGAAACAAAAGAGTTTTCCAAGAGAATTAGGTAGAGCCTACAGGACTCATAAGTCAGTTCCCACTATCCAAAGTCATAAAAATTGGGAAATTAAGAAAAATAAAGAATTTCTGGGTCCACTCAAGATTGAATTAGGTCGTTCTATCCCAAATCTCCCTGACTCCCTGCAAGGACTCCTGGACAAGACACATAAAGCATCTACTAGAAGGCTCTCAATGGTGGATGTATTCGTTCTTTTGGCTGTTGCGACAAAGTATCATATATTCCATGATTTAAAGTGACACAAATTTATTACTTTACAATTCAGAGCTCAGAAGTAGACAGTGACACATGAGGCCTGCATTCCTTCTGGAGACTTGGGAAAATTAGTTTCCTTGTCTAGTGCAAGTCCTAGCGCCACCCCTTTCGGATATCCATCTAATCAACAATTGTGTCCACATGGACTTCTCAGGCTCTTAAAAAGGTCCTTGGACCCACCTGCCCATGTCAAGGGCCTTCACTTCATCTGTCATGTTGCTTTTGATATATCAAGCAATATATTCACAGGTTTCAGAAATTGAGGCATGGATAACATGGGGGGTTATTATGGATTGAATTGTGTTTGAATCTGAATGCCTATTCAAATCGGACACCGGATTTTTCTTTGTTATGTTAATGAGACTAGAAGCAATGTAGGGTGTGACTCAAGCCCTCCCCTTTTGAGTTCTAAAAGGACTAGATTTGGCACAGAAACAAACACAGATAAGGGAAAGATGCATGACTGCCTTGTGCAGTTCTCCAAGGAATACAGAAAAGAAGACTGGAGAAGATGAGACAAAGGCATTTC
>PVJH01024509.1:0-33144 GCA_004026705.1 Nesogale talazaci
TGAGAAGACAATCTCTCATGCCCGCTGTACTTTGAAACCTCCACTTCAGTCAATGGTATTGCACTACTCTCTAAGGACCTTAAACCGAGAACGCAACAGCACCAAAACCCGATTCGCATGAAAAAATGAGACGCAGAACACGATAATAGAATGCAATAGGATGGTTTGGCGTTACGGACTTCGTGGCTGGGCTTAGTTGCTTTCTTTTGCTGGATTTTCCCTCTGCCCCTGGAGCAGCTGCAGGAATTCAAGCTTGCCGGACAGACTGTATAACAGGCATTTGGAGACATCCCTGATTATCCCTGACAGGCAGGCTGGGAACCTTTCTGGGAAAATTCAAAGGCTGGACATGAGCTCCTTGATCTGGAGGAGTCATTAGTGGTCAAAGAATAATGCTGGCTACTTTCAGGCACACCAAACCCCAACCATGTTGGCCCTGGTCTCCATGACCGCAATCGATTTTTGGAAAGTGTGAGATTCAGTTCATTTCCTAGCTCCAATGAAGATATAAAACGGGGTACCATAAATGTGTTGTCAGTAAAAATGAGATGGGAAACAGGAGATAGGGAGAGGGCCCCAGACTGGATACTTTGGGCCTCTAAAGTGAAGCTGGGAAGACGGAGTGAGCAGGAAGGCAACAGCCAAATACAAAATGGAGTTGGACAAAATCCACCCATGTGGAAGGCATGCAAGATGCCCACTTTTGAGATTGAGTTCTAGTCTGAGATGTCTCGATTGAATGAAAATGATACACAATGCATTCCACCGCTTTTCTGGGGTGCAATTCTTTTCCCACTGTGCTAACCTTTTGGATCATTGCTTTCCAGGTGTCATGGGGATGTGGAGTTGGAGCAGCAGATGTAAAGATCTGGAAAGACAATCCAGGAAGGAAGGGAAGACCAGGTCCTATGAAATCCATCACCTAAATCAAGAACAGCCTATCTGTGTTGTTTGGTTTCAGTGTTTATTTCAAATGGCAGGTTTATTTCATTATCTCAACAGGGCCCAAGATCTTCAGTGACAAGGATACTGAAATACAAGTAGCAAAACAAGCTTTCAGTCCATTGCTAGTCAAACTACTATTCTCCACCACGAAGCCAGGTGACATAGCAAAATATCTTTTTCCTAAGTGTTTCAAGAGGCTTCCAATCCTCTAGGTCACAAACACAGGTTGTATTGGGTAGGGTGTGGAAAACAGGTGCTCTGGCCTAGATGTATAAATGAATCAGTACACCAATGTGGTACAGCAAACATATACAGATGAAGTGATGTGATCAAAGCGGAGCTGATCAATGCACAACAGCCTAGTAACCTGGATTAAGGCCACCACTGTGCCCCAGAAAGGCACATGCCCATTTGGTTTTACAAACGCTATCATTTTTACTAGTGGTCAACTTGCTGCTTCTTAGTGTCTGTGTCTCTCAACATATGTGTCAGCAAGGAAGTTGGTGGGCTTTCTAGTAAACAGCTCTAAAGATGTGTTAGACTATAGGTCATCTATAATTGTGTTCTAAATTCTTCCTAACATTTCCAGGTGGTTTGTTTCAGAGCAGCTGTCCCTTTTGTGACACTGGGTGGCACCAAGTTGATGAGCTACATATTAGTCCTTCACTTTCCCAAGTTCTCCAGACTCCCCTGTGGTTTCTGCAGCAAAACATCACAGCAATACCAAGAAGGGAAGGAAGGTGCGCCTCCTTCCCTGCCTGTGTACTCTCCGCTGTTGTGGGATTATAATAGGATTTATCCCAAGTTATTTCCCCCAAATATATGCCAAACCTAACTGCTTCAATATATGGTAAATGATTGTCAAATTATTTCCCCGGAAGACTCCAGCTACTCACACAATGGGCAGGGCTCACTCCCTGCTGTTTGAGGACAGTTAATTGCGTCTCCAGCTCTAGGGCAATCTAGATTAGGCTGACTTCATGAATATAGGATCTGCCCATCTCTTCACATTGCTTCTTCACATCCCTCTTCACATCCCTCCACTCCCTACAAAACCAGTTTTGCGTGTGCCCCTAAACCATGCCCCTCCCATTACTGTATTACCTATTACCAACCCTTTACTGAGACCTATATCCCTACCTAAACTTAGGGGGCTTGGATTTAAATCTCAAAAGATTTAAAAGCCTTGGGTAGTGATAACTCTCTCTATCTCCACATGGACCACCAAGCGGGGCTGAGGTGAGCATGCTACCATACAATGTGTCTGACTCCATTATTTCTATCTCTCATATTTTCCATGACTTTGCTATAATCTTTTCTTATCATCGCTGTACAATTGCTCCTACCGGACCGTGATGATAGGCTAGGGGCTGGCTGCCTTGACACAGTGTGACTTCCCCTCCTTACGTTTCCTATGGAGGAGGAGGAAGATGTTGATAAAGAGATGATCCATCACCTCCAAATGGTAACAAAGAGAATCTGAAAATCTCCACCATGGAAGTCTTAAGAGAATTTAAAGAGAAAGGATGTATAGAAAAATGACGAATTCTTCCAAATTAACTGGCTTTCATGGAGAAGCATCCATGTTTAAACTGCTTTCAAAAGAGGAAGCTGGCTAACTGCCGTTGAGTTGAATCAGAACCCAAGTGTCCAAACAGCCAAACAAAATACTGCCCAGCCCCGCATCATCCTCTGATCACTGGTATGTTTGAGTGCATCGCTGTGGCGAATGTGCCAGTCTAGTTCACCAAGGGTCGCCTTGGCCTTCACTGATCCTCGCCTTCACCATGCACTGTGTTCTCCAGGAACTCATCTCTGCTGACCAAGAAAGCAAGTTGACAATGTTCTCCACTCATCCAGATGGTTCCCAATGGGTAACTTTCATAAGCACATCTCCAAGCTTTCCTTTCTAGTCTGTCTTAGTCTGGAAGAACAACTAAGACCTGTCCACCATGGAGGATCCAATGTAAGACAAACTAATAGAGTAGCAATGGCCAAAAGGGTCACACTAATTTTCCCAAACAGATCTTCTTAAATTCTTTTTGTTGTTGTTGCCTTTTGTTTTTGGGGGGCATCACTGCCCTCTGGTGCTGGGAGTAGGAGGCCCAGCCTTTGCTCCTGTGGAGCCGCTGCTGGAATTGAACCTCCATCCCAGTGGGACGCAGTCCCGCACACAACCACTACGTCACCAGGGCTCAGCCAGATCTTCTTAAATTCTAAGAAGACTTTACCTAATACACTTTATTAGGTAAATTATGTCATTAATATTTACCACAGATAACTTAGCTAAAAATGCTTCAAACTTAGGGTAAGAGTGGAGCTATGTCTTCATATTCCATGTATTTATTCAGCCTATATTTCTTTTGGTTGGTCATTGTATAGGTAGTCACATTTATATACGGTCAACAGATAGGACTTAAGAGAAAAAAAAGCTAATTCTTCCAACTGATAATGGAAGTTTTCGCTTCGTGACATCTTGACTTTTTAACTTTATTGCTAGTCAAACTTTCAATAATCAAACTATGCCACTATCAACCCCAGACCCAACTCACTGCCATCAATTCAATGCTGGCTCAAAGCAACCTCCTTTGGGGTTCCAAAACTAGAACTGTTTCAGGGAGTTGAAAGAACAGTCTTTTGCCCTCAAAGCACACTGGTAATTGTGAACTTTCATCCATGTGGATCACACAGTCCTCCACATAACTACTATCCCACCAGGGTTCCTATGCCACTGTAAGTTCCCTTTCAAGAAGATCCTATCACCTAAGATTTTGAAGGGATTCATTTCAAGGAAATTTGGGAATGTGTGTCCAGTATAAATTGAGGCCCAGGTTTGAGATGGAGTTATCAATTTAGGGTCTAAATTCTCTTAGATTGTACATAATTCTCCTAGATTCCATAATTGAAATCCATTCCCTAGCGAAGAAATTAATAGTATGTGCCTGGGATTTCTCAGTTCTTGATGACACTGTAATTGGGAGAGTTGGTAGTTATTGTGGCTCTTAAAAGAAGACTTTATTGTTATTTAAAGCAAAGCTTATTGGTTCTTAACCTCAGATATATATTTTGGCTACAATCGAGAATTTAAAAAAATAGCAGCATATGTTAAGAAAACAAAATTGTTTCTACATTTAGGTGTTTAGGTATATTGACCCAGTTCTTGGTAAATGAAGCCAATTCCATTCATCATCAAGGAGAATAACTTACAGAAACATTTCCAGGGCCAAGTGTGAGATTGGTCAGAAAGGAAATTTTTCCAAATACTACATCTGTCACTTTTAGAGAAATAGAAACATTTTCAAGCTTTGAACATAAAACAGATCCAGTCTTGAGTGCAGAGTTATGCTTAACATGCATGTAAATGAGTGTTTTGCTTCAAAACACTCACCTTTAAAGGCTGTTTACTTATTTTGTTTGAAGACCTGATAAAATCAATTTTAGAGCTGAGTCTTTGGCAATTGCCCATAGTATTACAAAAAAAATCAGGCTCAGGCATTTCATATGTTTAAACATCTTTATTTCTTTATATCATAAAATTTGCCCACTTAAAGTGTACAATTTAATGAGTTTTTGTTTATTTAAAGCTTGTGTAATCATGACCATTATCTAAAATCAAGCCCCCCCAAATAAACTCAGTACTTTTTCCCAGGCACTCCCCACTCCAAACTGACCTTGTCAAACACTAATCTACTTTCTTTCTATCTCTCAGGACTGTACTACTCTAGAGCATTCACATAAATGAAATCACATAATATATGACACTTTGTGACTTCTTTCATGCTACGTAATGTTTTCAAGGTTCATCCAGCAAGATGAATGGATACAGTGCCTGCAACAATGGGCTCCAGCAAGGGATCATTGGGAAGATGGGGCAGGACCAGGAAGGGTTTTGTTCTGTTGGGCAGAACAAACACACTCATCATGTATCGGAACCACATTGATGGCACCTAACAGCATACAAGAATGGCTCAACTGTAAATCAACAATCAATATAAATTTATCACATAAGTAGAACATATTAAAAGGTCCACATAGTCAATTTATGAAGAAAGAGCATTAGACAAATGCAACCTCGTTATCGTTTTAAAAAACAAAACAAAAACCCCAGACAAAAGAAACTATCCAGCAAAATAGGACTAGAAAGACAATATCTCAATGTAACTAAAAATATATTTTTAATATTATATTCAGGGGAGGAAATAAAAATATTCCCTTTGTAAAAGGAACCAGACAAAGGTGTCTTTTATCTTCACTTTATTCTATATTGTGTTGCATGTCCTACATAGAATAATAAGGCATGAGAGGAAAATAAAAATTCCAAATAGGCAAATAAGAAGTAAACTATTTCTATTTTGCAGATATGACTCCATACATAGAAAAAACCTAGAAAACCTACAGGAAAACTACTAGAACTAGTAGAAAGATTCAACAATGATCACTTTGCAAAAAGGAAATTAGGAGTAATGTCATGCACAATAACCACACAATGTATGGAGTATTTAGAAATAACCTATAAAAAACAACTACAAAAAAAACCAGAAGAGACCTACATAAAGGAAGACTATACAGTGTTCTTGGATAGATAGAGTTAATATTGAAAAATATCAAGAGTACAGTAAGTAATCTGCAGAGATAATGAAATCCCAATCCAACTTCCACAGAATTATTTAAAGATATGGGGGAAAATAATTAACCTTTTATTGAGAAACAACACACTACCAAAGAAGGATAAAATAGGAGCATCACATTCCCCATTCCTAAAGCTGGGAATAAATAGGTGCCTCAAAAGACTTCTCTGTAAGAGATAAAAGAGACCCTACCAACTGGAAAAAAATTTTAGGCATGACACGTTGGACAAGGAATTGGTCTTTAAAATGTATAAATCATGTCAACAGATCAACAACTTGACCCCAAAAGAGGAATTAAAAATGGGGGCAGAAGACATGGGTAGCTATTTTACCAAAGAAGACAAGCAAGTAGTCAACACACCTGACATGTTTCTGATCATTGGCCATGACAGAGATGCAAAAGAAAACAGCTGTGGGTCTCACCCCAGCACTAACACAACTACAAACCAAATTAATTGTCGTCTCCTTGACCCTGACTCCCAGCAGATCATAGGAAGAATATAATTGGTCTTTGGGTTTCTAATATGTAAATCTTTAAAGATGCAGAAACCCTCGTTTTCTTTTTTGGAGCAACAAATGGGTTCCAACTGCTGAGCTTGTGTTTGGCAGTAGAAAGCATAACCTATCACTCTGCCAGGGCTCCTTCTATCACTAACAGCAGAGATAAAAATTAAAAATGCTAGGAAGGGTACAGAGATAGTGAAACCCTCGTACCCTGCTGGTGGAATTTCAAAATAATACAACTGTGTAACATGGTATTGGGGGGGGGGCTCCTTAAAATTTTGGATACAGAAATACTATGTGAACCAGCAATCCCATTACTAGTTATGTATCTCTAGAAACAATAGCCAAGGCACTAACATGTAAATGGTACACCCATGTCCCTCACAGCATTATTCCAGTAGCAAAAAGATGGAGAGAACCTAAATGCTCATCAACAGATGCAGGAATAAACAGACGATGGCACATACACACAATGGAATACTCTGTAATGTGAAGGCATAAAAATGGATACCCAAGATACCTCATAACACAAATGGGCCTGGAGGACATTATGCTGCGTAAAATTAGTCAATCACAAAAGGAGAAACAATAGACCACTAATCTAAAATGTCAGGATGTTTATGCAGGGAGAGCAATAATCTTTGAAGGCTATCAAAGGCAGCTGGGGAATGTACTTACTAAAAGGTAGACCAATATTAACTTGGGTGACAGGAAAGGCAATAGTAAGGGAAAGAAAACACTATAACATCAGTAATGACAATGACATATGAGTACAGATATAGATAAACTGAACAGAGTTGGGAAGGTGAATGGGATGACACTTGGTAATATTCTTAGGCTTGGCGGAGGAAATGGTTTTGCATTATTCAAGTGTGTTGTAAATATATCCATGAATATAGTTGACCAAAGTGAGCTCTGATAGCACAGTGGGTTACGCATTGAGCTATCAGCTGCTTTTCTGAAGAAAGATGAGGGTGTTCTACTTCCATAAAGATTGACACTCACACGGGTTTTTGAAACCCACATGGGCAGTTCTACTCTAAGCTAAGGCACAATGGCAGTGAGTGTTTTGTTTTGTTTTATAGTCGAGCATCCAGGGGGCAAAGTTATGAAAACTTCTTAGCCATAGTGAAACACTTTGAAAGAATAGATTTCTGGCATAATATAATCCACAGGACAATTTTTAATATTTTTCTTTGGTCAGTAGCAGTGGGGATCTTAAGAGCTTTCAAGGAGCCCTGTAAGGTGCTACTAGTGCTTTTTCTTCATTTGGATTAAAGAAGAGTAAATCAAATCAGAGACTTATAGAAACAATTAGTCCAAACTACTAATAGACAATGTGAACCCCAGCTTCCAGAACCCTAAGGCCAGAAGAACTAGATGGTGCCCAGGTAACACTGCTGATTTCTGTGAAAAGTATCACAATAGAAAGTCCTGCATAGAGTATGAAAAAAAGTGAAATAAAACTTTAAACGACAAAAATATCAGGCTTAACAGTCTGAAAGTGACTGCTGGAAATACTAAGATGGATATCCTGAGATATCCTTTAAGCCTTAAACTCACCCACATGACTTACCTTTCAGCCAAAATATAAGATGAACACTAGGTAATAACAGATGGCACACACTCATTAGAATAATCAAACATCTGTGATCAAAAGGGTAGCATTTGCTCAGGGATAAAGCTCAGACAGCAGGAAGGTATAGAAAGAAAGAGGAAAGAGTAAACACAGAGAGGAAGTAGGAAAAGTGCTGTTAGATTGGAAGACTTGCAATAAACATCATAAATCGAATGGTGTGGGAATTTGGAACACTGATTTCTGGACCAGTGAGATTTGCTCTGTAAGATTTTACTTGAATCACAATGAAAAGTTTTTTTTTCTTTTTTAAAGTTTCCTCCATGGTCCCCTACAATGAAAGCCTTGAATGAAGTGAATTTTATATGCCTGTAAATGTTTTAGAATTTTCAAAAAAAAAAAAAATGAACTCATGCCATGTTAGTCATGATTCATGTAAAAAGGCTTTTCAACAATCATTTAGCTTATTGTCACAAAGGTGTTCTTTTACTTCTCTAATTTAGAGCACAATGTACCTTATAATTTGTTTTTATGTTAGCAGCATTGCTACAGTAGTGGTGACCATAAGCATTGTTTGTTTGTTTGTTTTTGTATTTTTAGATAGTCATCCCCCCTCCTTTTTAAAATCATTTATTGGGGGCTCCTACAGCTCTTAACACAATCCATCCATTGGGTCAAGCACAGCTGTACTTTTGTTGTCATCATCACTTACAAAAACATTTTTCTTCAACTTGAGTCCTTGATATCAGTAGCTTATTTTCCCCTTCCCTCCCTCATGAACTCTTGATAATTTATAATTTTTTTTTCATGTCTTGTACTGACTGATGGCTCCCTTCACACACTTTTTTGTTGTCTGTCTCTATGGGGGGGGGTTATATATAGATCATTGTGATTGGTCCCCCCTTTTTCCTCCCACCTTTCCCTTACCCTCCTGCTATGGCTATGCTTAATCTTGGTTCTGAGACTTTTATCTGTCCAGGATTTCCTGTGTTTCTAGCTCTTATCTGTACCTGTGAATATGCTCTGGTCTAGATGGATTTGTAAGGTAGAATTGGAGCATGATGTGGGGAGTGGGGAGGAAGCATTAAAGAACTAGAGTGAAGATGTATGTTTCATCACTGCTGCACTGCACCCTGACTGGCTTGTCTCCTCCCCATTGATTCTTCTGTAAGGAGATGTCCAATTGCCTACAGATGGACTTTGGGTCTCCACTCTGCACTCCCCCTCATACTGTTCTAGGTCCTTGATGCTTGATACCTGATTCTACTGACACCTCATGATCACACAGGCTGGTGTGATCACACAGGCTTCTTCCATGTGAGCTTTGTCGCTTCTCAGCTAGATAACCACTAGTTTATCTTCAAGCCTTTAAGACCACAGGCACTGTATCTTTTGCTAGCGGGGCACTAACAGCTTTCTTCACCACATTTGCTTATGCACCCGCTTTTCCTTCAGCGATCATGTCGGGAAGGTGGGCATCATAGAATGCAAGATTAATGGAACAAAGTGTTCTTGCATTGAGGGAGTACTAGAGCATAGACCCCATGGCCATCTGATACCTTAATCCTAAACCTATAAATATATGTACATAGATCTATTTCCCTATCATTATATATAAATATATTTACATATGTACATGCCTGTATTTAGATCTTTGTCCCCTAGTTCTTTCCTCTATTTACTTTTACTTTCCTCTTGTCCCACTACCATACTCAGCCTTCATTTGAGTTTCCGTAATTCCTCTCAGTTACCTTGCCTTTGATTGCCTTTGATTACCAGGCCTGTAAGACTCTCCACGCCAACAATTTTAGATCACTCGTTATTCCCTTATCCCTGGGTTTATTAATACCTACTTCCTGTCTCCCACCTTCCCCTTTCCATGTACCCCTGAAACCATCGGTCCCATCGTTTTCTTTTCCAGATTCTTTATCCTGCCTATCTAATATACACAAAAACAAGGCAGAGCAAAACAAAGCAACAAAAGAAAACAAAACAATAACAAAAACCAATGGCAAAAAAAGATGAAAAGAAAAGCCTATAAAGAGTTCAAGGCCAATTGTCGTGCCACGCCCTGGGCTCCACAGTCTGTTTTTGGTATTCCCTGAGGACTTCATTGTTCTGTTCTCCATACTGCTCTGCTGCATGCCCTTAATGTTTTGCCTCAGTGTGGTGGGGTCAGATCAGGCACAGTTCCCACACTGTGTCTCCAAGGATGTCCCTTTTGGCACTATGGGTTAGTGAAGGAGGTTGTGTCTCATGGAGAAGCCAACTCTAAACTAAGGTCCTCTCTGTGCATTGCCTGCTCTGAGCAGGAATATCATCCTCAGGGCTGGGTAGGCCACGATGTGTTCTACTCTCTCTCTCCCCCTTCATTTGTTCCTGATAAGAAATGGCCCTCTCCCTGAGCTGTAGCTTCAGTGCTATGATGGGCAGGTTTGTTATGCCAACATGGTCACATACGATTGGTGGCTCTGTTGTGATGGCACGGCCAATGAACACACGGGATGACTTGAAGGGCAGAGATAGGAAGGGTTCTGAGCGTCCCGCCCTCTCTCTTGCTTGCTTTCGGATCTTCAGACCAGACAGCTGCTTTGTTCATCCTATGCCTCTACCTCCAAGCAACATACCTGTGGGACACCTAATCGTGGACTGTGGAGTTGTGATTTGAGGTTCCTTCCAGCCCTACTTCGCCACGCTCCTGGGATATACATCAATTGAGCTGGGGACTGTTGGACCCTGTCATCTGGCTGACTGTTGGTGACCTGCACTGCTGTTTGCTGCCTGTGACCAGATAGCCTGGATTGCTCTACAGAGGACTACTCAGCGGCCCTCAAGACTTGAAGGACTGCCAGTCTTCTAGCTGTCTCATGCAAGTGAGTTGCACCAAGCAATTTGTACTGCTTTATAGATTTACTTAACTGTTTCTTTTTTATCTTATATACTCTTCTTTCTATATAAATATATAAAGAGAATTATCAGTGTCCTGGTTTTATTTCTCTAGAGAACCCTCTCTGACACAAGTGCTATCTTGTGAAGTGAATTCTTTTGGGAGAAGGAGGGGTTGTTCACATTGTTGGGATTGGGGTCCGGCCCCTCCGACCTCTCTCCCAGTTCCCTGCTTCATGCTGGTATGACCATAAAGGCTTTTAAGAAACAATCCAATAAAATTTTGATATTATATTTTCTCAAAAACATTACCAGCTGGAAAATTAATTTTGGATGCAAAATGTACACCATACATACTGCCTAGTTGTTGCGCACACATACAACCCAGGGACGCACACAGACACATATGAATATCCACATGCACAGGCACACACATGTTCACAAACACTACACTCTTGGGAGATTAAAGAATCTCCCAAGACAGGAAATGTTTCTGAATTAGAAATCCCAGAGGGGAAAAACTGGCACAATGTGTAACTCTGAGGCACTAGGCATTCCTTTGTGTGGTTTGAAATAGATATAAATTGAACTTTTTATTGGGAAAGGAAAGCTTTTTGAAGGTCAGAGGGCCAGACTGGCAGACAACCATTTTCCTCCAAATAAAAATAAGTACGCCCTCCCTTGTGACCACAACGAGACCTTGGGATAGAAGGAGACTGTTTGGGCTCTTTGAGTTACTTGAGATCCTACGAGATCAGAAACTCAAGGACGTATTATACCTTTTTTGAAGAAATGCTACCATCACAACCCTCTATTGTTTCCCACTCTGCATAGCTCTGAGAGGGGTTTCTACTGTCAGGACTCTGTAGACTGAAGTTCTGATCTGCTGGCAACAAGCTTGTTCTGCTCAACCATAGGCATTGATAAGATTCAGTGCTTTAAACTGTGTTTCCTTTCATCATCCCACACTTCTTAAATTTCCAGAAGACATCAAGTCTGAATACACACACACATTCTGCACACACAGACACACACAAAATAGTTTACTTTACCAATGACTTGATTGCCTCTCCCATATTGGGGTTGATTCTAAAGCAATATATTTCTTGTTGGGAGCATAGAACAAACAAAAAGATTAGGTTAGGAATAATTTCTCTTGTAATGCTGATTAAAGTGGTGGGCAGAGGCAGCTCTTACCCAAAATGAGAGGTAAGCATGAGCTTATATGTGAGATCACTGACTACCAAATAATAAATAAGCACTACCAATAAGTAAACCCATGTTTACCTTGCTTACTAAGTTCTCTGTTTCCATCAGAGGTTGTAAATTTGAAAAAGGGCTTCGACTCTACATGAAGGTGCTGTGGGTTTGGGAAAGACACTGATGCCAGCCATATCTAGAAACACAATCTTTGATGTGGTTAAAAAAAGGTGAATATGTTCACTACAGATTAATAAATAAGCAGGCTATGCTTACCTTGCTCATTGGATAATTTGAACCCATGGATGAAGTGCCTGACATGTTTGTCTACTACGCCACTGACACAGAGAACTTGTTGGAATGAATCAAGTTGTAGGAAATAAGAAATATAGTTAAGATTCAACGCTACTTACAGAGGTGTGCAGGTCCTTTCACTGTGATTCTTACACTTCTACTTCCCAAAGGGACAGCAATGACATTTTCTTCAGCTGGAAAGAACAAAAGGCCAATGTAGTAAAACAGATATGCTAACCCATTTACTTCCTGTTGATTCTGACTCCCAACAACCCCCGAAAGAGTCGAGTTGAGCCATCTGCGTTACAAGACTGTCAATCTTCCTGCACAGATGTAGCATGCTGGCTTTTCCTCCGGCAGAGTTGCTGGTTGGTTCAAAGAGCCCTGTCGATTAGTAGTCCTATACTTAAACCACTGTGCCACCAGGGCTGATCTTCACAGAGGATGGCTTCCCTAGAAAACCAGGGAAGTTTGCTGCTTGGACTTACTGGGCCCCTCTGATGAACCTGGAGTGAACATTTCACCTGGGCTTCACTGCAGTAAGCACATGTAAGTCCTCATGAAATTTGCTTACTGGGTGGGTCTTCCATCCCTGTTAGCGATTGTACCTTTGAAAGTAGACTTTGTAAGAAGATGTGGATTGAGAGAGGGACAAAAAATGATCAGAGACAGACCTAAAAGCAGTATCGTGAAGGTGGTAAAAAGAACTGTAAGGCTGTTCACTATAGATTAGTAAGAAAAGCAGACATAAAGCCTGGCCCGCCTTGCTGATTGGGCGGTCCGACGCCAAAGGAGAGCTCGACGCCCATTAATAGGAAGAATGAAGTGAACAAATGGGTCACTGTCGGATGGCTACACCACAGGTCGGCACGTCCAACCCACAGAACACAGCTGATGCTGTGTGTGCCTCTAAGGATGTCCACCCTCAGAAACCCTGGGTGGGGCGGCTCTGAGTCAGAATCCACTCCCAGACCGTGGGTTTCCTTGGTTTGGGTCTCTTTATACTGAGGGCTTCTGGTTGCACAGTGGTCAAGCACTGGGCTCCTAGCCAAAACGTCTGCGGTTTGAACACATCAGCCAGCCTGGAGAAAAGACAGCCGTCTGCCTCCGCCGAGATTTACAGACCGGGAAACCATGTGGGCAGTTTGATTGTCTCCTATGGGTCCCTATGGGTCAGACAGAACTTAATCAATGCATTTGGATTTGGGTATATTCCCACTAAGTAAGACTCTGCAGCTGATAGAGGTATTAATAAGCTAGAAAACTTAATGTACGAAAAGTGTCGATATAAATTTATGAGACAAAGGAACAGGTTGGAAAAGAATACATGCAGCGCTATCACATCTATTGAAGAATATGTATTTTTAAATATTATATTTTTATGTATACATACACACACACATGCACACACACACACCCCTCATTTATCTGTATGGCTGGGTTTCAAAGCCTGAGTCATGATGCAAACTGTGTCCTGTGAGGGTGTGAGAGACAGGAACTGCACTTCATCTTCAGAAACAGTGCTTCCCCCCACTCCATGACGCCTCCCTGTCTGCTAGGTGTCCTTGGCAGAGCCCCCTTCCCCATCACCTCAGAGATTTTAGGGGTTAAAGGGGTGGTGGTGGTAGTGGTTAGGTATTGGCCTCCCACCTCACACTGTCCATCTTGAGCGACAACTCTGCAAGCTTTCTGCTCACCCAGCCTTGCATGCCCTAATGGACATCTTTCCTCCCTTCACCTTCCTGCCTCACTAACCATCCTCACAGGCATCTTTGACCTCTCGCCCAGTCTCCCCTTGGCAGCCATGACCTTGAGCCATACCACCATCTGCTTGCACACTTCATGGAGAAGGCATCCTTTAGCCACTCAACCCTGTCTCTTAGGCGGCCCAAGAGACAACTGGGCAAGTATTTTGGGGGTGATCCAGAGAAAGTGCCCCAAGCCTGAGCCTCAGGGGACTCCCTGAGAATTTTTCAAAAGTTGCTGTAAATGGGAAGTGGCAGATAATAAGTTAGTCAATAAGTGAGAGGTAAGTGTTTGTGTGTGTGAATGTATATAAAACATGCAAATAGATAATATGTTATACTTTCTATAAAATCATAGACTGGCATGATAGCTGGACAAGATGAAGAGGAATAACAAGAAACAGAGGAAAGAACTGGGGAGTAAATTGCATTTATAGAGGTCTAAATGCAGGCATGTACATAGGTGAATATATTTATATATGATGATAGGAAAATAGATCAACGTGCATATATTTATAAGGGTAGTATTAGGACAGCAGGTGGGCATTGGACCTCACAAGTACTTCCTCAGTGAAAGAATAGTTTGTTTTATTAAATTGGCACGATCACTGAAGACAAATGTGTGCATAAGCAAAGGTGGTGAAGAAAGCTGATGGTGCTTGACTATCCAAAGATGTAGCATCTGGGATCTTAAAGATTTGAAAGTAAACAAGCAGCCATCTAGCTCAGAAGCAACAAAGCCCATATGGAAGAAGCACATCAGCTTGTGGGTTCTCAAAGGGATCAGTTATCAGGCTTCAAGAATTAAAATCATAACATTGCGTGCTCACCTTCATGATATGATCACTGACAACAAATGTGTGCATAAGCAAATGTGGTGAAGAAAGCTGATGGTGCCCGGCTATCAAAAGATATAGTATCTGGGATCTTAATGGCTTGAAAGTAAATAAGCAGTCATCTAGCTGAGAAGCAACAAAGCCCACATGGAAGAATCACACCAGCCTATGTGACCATGAGGTGTTGAAGAGGTCTGGTATGAGGCATGAAAGAACTAAAAATTATATCATTATAAATGAGAGGAAGTAAAGATTGGGAACCCAAAGCCCATCAATAGGTGGAACAACCCCTTACAGCAACCCTTTACAGAAGGGATACAGGGAGGAGATGATCCAGTCAAGGTACAGTGTAGTAACAATGACATATGCAACTTTCCTCCAGTTTTCAAATGCTTCCTCCCATCATCATGATCCCAATTCTGCCTGAAAAATCCAGCTAGACCAGGAGGTGTACACTGGAGCTGGAAACATGGGGAATTTAGGATAGATGATCCCTTCATGACCAGTTGTGGAAAAGGTGATACCAGGATGATGGAGGGATGGTGGAATAGAAAGGGGGGAACAATTTCACAGATCTACATATAACCTCCTCTCTGGGGTATGGACAACAGGGAAGTGAGTAAAAGGACACATCAGACAGTGTACAATATGAAAAAATAATAACAATTTGTAAATTATTAAGAGTTCATGGGGAAAAGGGATTGGGGAGGAAGGGGAAATATGGGGAACTGGAGGCCTAAGAGGAGGGAGGAGGTTTTGAGAGTAATGATGGCAACAAGTGGGTAAATGTGGCCTGCATACAATTGGCGTATGTGTTGATCATGATGGGAGTTGTATGAGCCCCCAATAAAATGATTTATTATAAAAAGGAAGAGAAAGAGGAGCTCATTCTAAGGACTCAAGTAGTAAATAATTGAAATGAAGATGGCAATACGTGTACAAATATGCTTGATACAAATGATGTATGGAATGTTACAAGAGCTGTAAGAGCCCCTAATAAAATCAATGGAAAATAAAATAAAATAAAATTTTTTTTAAAAAGTCATAGAATGATACTACACACACACTGTTGTTAGGCACCATCAAGATACTTCTGACTCACAGCCACCCTCTGTACAATAGAAGGAAACTCCACCTACTCCCGCACCCTTCTCAGAATTGTTATATGTGAGACCATTGTTGCAGGCACATATCAGTCCCTCTCCCCAAGAGTCTTCCTCTTTCCCTCCTGTCCCTCCACTTTACCAAGCACGATGTCTTTCTCCAGCGACTGGTCTCCCCTGATCAAATGTCTGAAGTATGTGAGGCAGGGTCTCATAATCCTTGCTTCTAAGGGGCATTCTGGCTATACTTGCTCTAAGACATAGTGGTTTGTTCTTCTACAAGTCCATGGTACCTTCAGGAGTCTTTGCCAGCACCAAGACCAGGGGAAGACATTGTATTAAAGCTTATATTCTGAGCACCCAATTTGCAGAAGGCTATGCGTGATTATGAAAGCTCAAGTTCATTTGCAGAGTTCCCATGCAGTCGAGTCTTAGTAAATTTCTGCTGACCATTGATCGGGAATGTGAATACCTGTGCTTTCAGAGAGAGTGAATTGCAAAGTGGAGTGAGGCAAATATGGTTTGGTTAAATTTTTCTACCTAATCATTTGCTCTCCTTTTTGACCCACTTTAAATCTGTTCTAGTTTTTATTATTTCTGCTTTCTTTGAGATTGGGATTTTTCTGTTTTATTTTGTTATTGTCATTTGGGGTTATTTTGCTTTGGTTTTCTTTATATGATATCAAGGATAAGTAACTGGATTAATAATTTCTTAGAGTGATTGCAGGGCGGTTAGAGGGAAAGGGTACAAGACAGAAGAAAATATTCTAAAATGGTGGTGATGATTGCACAGCTCCTGTTTTATTGCACAACTCTTTAAGAAAAAATATATATTAAGAAAATAGACATTTAAACCACTGGACTGTGTTTTATGTGAGTTATATGTCAATATAACTTTTTAAAATGCTATGACTTACAAATTATGTAACTCCTTAAAAACTCAAAGGGGAAAAACAAAATTACTAAAATGAAAAGGAAAAAGAGTTCAGGAAGTATCCAGAGAGTCAACAAATAAAATAAAAATCTTGAATTTGAGTAAGTACTGAATCAGTATGTGTGTGTGTGTTTCACTGTATTCCCCAGTTCTGTCTGCTGCAAAGTCTAACCACAATGACAAACCCAGTCATAATGAACAGTCCTCTCATTCATGTTGTACCTCTAATTATTATTTCTTACTAAATAAAAATAGAACTTCTTGGAGAAATCATTTAATCCAAGCTTGAATAGAAAATGAAATATATAAATATATTTATATCCTGGAACATTATATTTATATATTTAATTTTCTATTCAGACTTGGATATATATATATATCCTGGAACATTTATATAGGTATACACATATACACACATATCCTGGAACATTTCTATAGATAGACACACATATACATCTGGGAACATTTATATACACATATATATCCTAGAATATTTATAGAGGTATAAATATATATCCTGGAACATTTATATAGATATACACATATACACACCTAAATATATATGTGTGTGTACATATACACATATATATAGGCATTTGGCTTCACTAAAGCAAGGAGGTTTTCAAAGGGAATTGCATGGAGTCATATTAAAATGATTCAAGAGACAACTTGAAGAGTCTCCAATTTGAGCAGTAATTAGAACAGCTGCAATAGAGTGAATCACAAGAAAAATGTTAAAACTCACAAGTTCAAAATAATACTTTTTGAAAATGCCATTAATTAAATTTTGAGGCTGTAGGAACCAGTTCATAATGGCCCTGTGAGCCCTCTGAGTTTGAATCAACTCAATGGTAGTGAGTTTGGTTTTGAAGAACCAAGTTCATGCTGAAAGCTGGCAAATAAAGAATAAGAATCATGACTTTACCATGCATTCCCTATTTCTCTAGAGTATGAATAGTTGGCTAGGGAAAGTTGCTCAATTTAGATAGAATTAGCCTAACTCATCAATGAAGCCTTGGCAGAATAATGTCATTTAGAGTGTGGTCATTAATGGCTACAGCATTAAAAAAGGAGAGACAACCATATACTGCATGCCCCTTTATATAATATAGTAAAAAGTATATAAGACAGGCATTAGCTCAAACTACAGGAAATGGCAAGACAAAAGAATCTGTTAAGCCAGGGCATGGGGATCTCATCAGAAATATAGAGACTCTAGACCCAGAACTAATAATCAATTTCCTCAAAAAATGAATTTCACTTTATCAAAAAAGTGAAGAGACAACACAGGAGTGGGATGTCTGAGCCAGAATCACCTCAACATCGACGGGTTTGGGAAACACCTTCCACACAAGGTTTCCAGGTTGACCTGGGCAGAGTGCACATCAGCATTTCCGCTTTCTTTACGATGATAGTGTTCCCTCGTATGTATACATCATATTTGATTTATTCTTTGGTTAAAGTGTATTTAGGCTGCTATTACAAATGGTGCTGCAATGAACATTGAGCATATCTGTTGGAATTCTTGCCTTTTCTTCTTTTGTATACATTTAGAAGTGGGGTGCTGATCATATGGCAATTGTTTGACTTTCTGTGAAACTGCAGAGTTTCTCAACAGAGGCTCTTCCATTTCACACTCCCCCAGCATGAATTAGGGCTACCACTTCTCTACGTTTTCAGAAATAGAAAGAATTGTTGCACTCCTTTTTCTTTTCCGTTTTTGATCATAACCCTCTTCAGGGAGGTTAAGTGATAGCTCATCATGATTGTTTTGTATTTTCCAAATGCTTATAGAAGTAGAGATATTTTAAAAAGTAGAGCTATTTTCATGTGTTTATTGGATATTTTTTTTCTTGTCTGGTAAAATATCTATTCAAGTTTTTTGTCCACTTTTTCATTAGATTGCTTGTTTCATTGCTATTTAAATATTCTGGATAATAAATGCATATCAAATTTTTAAAAAGACTGGAAGGCAATTTTGAAGAACCATTGTTTTAGATTGTGCTGTCTAGTGAATATAAACAGCAACATTCAAATATGTATAAGAAAGAAATCAGGTAGTCTCAGAGAGGAATCATTTAGCTGTGACCTGACTGATAGGTTAGACAATACTCTTACCCTGTCACACAGATGAAGCTGACATAAAACCTGGTCACCACAACCAAGTATCAGACAAGGGTTTAATCTGCAAAAAATATAAAGAACTCATAGAACTTAACAACAAAAAGACAAACTACCCCGCTGTGGCAGTCATGTGCTTATGTTAATTTTACGATTGAAATGTAGGGGTGGAGTCTAGTCTGTTAATCTGGAGATAGCCATTGAGTAGCCAATGAGGCCTCTATGTGGGCATGGCTTTCTCCTGAGACTTCTGGGAAATCTCGCGATATTTCCCTCGTAAAGGTGAGACACTATCTCCCTGGTTGTTGGGAGTTAGTTCTCAGAGACGATGAATCACGGACAAGACAAGATGGCAGCGTCCGAGAAGCTGGAGGAGCCGGCGGAGAGACCACGCAGCTTTGTCCTGATGGAGCCAGACCTCTGAAGCTGGTGCGGCCACATGGAGACCTCTGCCAGCGATGAGTTGCTTCTGCTTTTGATGGACCCTGAGCCCTGGAAGCGAGCAGCCATGTGGAGACCCCTGCCAGTGCTGGGATTCTGCACCCACTCACCTGTGACTTCCTGAGTTGGAAGGAGACTTTATAGATTGATTTCAGGCATATGGGTTAATATCAGACTTATGACATTGAGCTGGACTGGGCTGGGATGTTTTCTCAATGTCCTGTTCCTCCTGTATATAAACCTTTTCCTTAGACCCATATGCAAGTCTGTGAAATTTGTTTCTCTAGCCTACTTGGACTAACACACATGCCAAAAAAAAAAGGTAAAGAATGTGTGTAGGTATTTCACCAGCAAAGATATTCAAGTAGGCCAATAAACATATGAAAAGAGGTTGAGCATCATTAGCCATTAGGGTGAGACAAAGCAAAACCTTAAGGAGAAACCATTTCTCTCCACCAGAAAGGCTAATATAAAAGAAAACAAACAAGGACCACCTCTGATGAATCTGCTCTGATCACAGTTGAGGGCGTAGACCTGCTATCCAACGGAAAATATGGTCAAGTCAATAATGGCAGACATAGATCAAAATGCAATACCTTTTCATGACATCATTTAAAGTTGTTTCAATTAAAAAAAAATAAGCCAAGGAGAAATAAATGAGGATTAAGCCTCTGGAGAATCCCCTCAGGTCATTGACCAGGGATAGCCTTACTAACAAGCAGCATGCTTTGGAAAGCGGATTGTTGCAGATGCACTTATAGTAAAATTTAGCATTCTAATCATTTGGTATTCCTTATGATCCATTAACTTTGTTCTAGTTTTTTTTTGTGACATCACTGCCCTCTGGTGGGAGGCCCAGCCTTGCTCCTGGAGAGCTGCTGCTGGATTTGAACCACCAAGCCAGTGGGCCTCAATCCCGCACTCAACCACTACGCCACTGGGGCTCAGCCCTTTGTTCTAGCTTTTAATATTTTCTACTTTCTTTTTATCAAAATTTTTAATCTGTTTATTTTTTTATTCTTGTTAGTTTTGTTGTTTGTTTGGTTTTTAATGTTTCTTTTTTCTGTGTACGAAATCCAGGCTGGGTACATCTATGGAGACAGTAACTGGATGAAGGGTTCCTCAGGGGTCTGGCAGGGGAGGTTGGGGGGACATGAAAACTAATACAGATGAGCACATGATGGAAGAAAATGTCTGAAACTGGTTGTAGTGATGACTGTACAACTCTGCAACTGAACTGTTGAATGGTATCAAGAGTGAATTACATGCCAATAAAATTTGGTGGGGGGGGGGAACACAGAAAACAACACAGATTGATGAAGATATAGAGAAATCAAATTCTTATCCATTACTGATGGGAATGCAAAATGGTTTAGTGACTGTAGAAAACAGGTGGGAAGTACCTGAAAAAGTTAACCATACAACTACCATATGATCCAATTATTCTGCTCCTGGTATAGACGTGGGTAAGTCAATAAGTGTTGCTATAGAGTCACAGATGCCTTTATTAAACAAAAAATGTTAAGATGTAAAGCAATTATTCTTGATGTGCTGGGCTGCTAACTGCAAGGTCAGCTGTTCAAGGACACCAAGTGAAACTCTCAGGAGAAAGATGGGGCTTTCAAGCTGACATCCACTTGATGGAGGTGAATTTGTTTTTTGGATTATTTTTTACATAGCCTCCATCTTGGTCTATACATTTGTAAACTCACTGTTTCCATCCCTTTAAGACTCCCCATCCCTCAAAGAATTCCACACTCATTCAAGTACAACGTATTAAAGTGGTAGTTTTAGCACCTTTGAGGGACTCTGGTTACATTCCTTTGATTGAGTTGAGTTTGGGGGAACAAAAGTATGTGAAGGGGTAAGGCCAGCGCTATAGGATAGATGGGATAAGCTCCCTCCCCCTGCCCCCCCAATTATCCTAGGCTGGCCACTACACTCAAAGAATGTGCAGCAGCATTGTCCTAGAAAAATATTCTATAAATGCCCTGATTTTTTTCCTCACCAGTGCCATTTTTAGGTTTTTTGTTTTTTAATTTCTTTATAACCACCTCCTATGATCATCTTGTCGCTTTCAAGAAAATTTATCAAAATTATCCCTTCAGAATCCCAAGAAATTACCATTATTATTTTCTCAATTGAGTTCTCTGCAGTTATCTTTGAAAATCCCGGTTTTAATCTAGAGGTTTCTTTTTTAAGGTACTTACTTTCAAGAGACTAAGGCAACTGTATTCATGAGAGAACTTGTTTCATCCACCCACTGATCGGTCTTGTTTGGATTCAATCCGTGTGAGTATAAACCAGAACCGAAGGAGCAATCCCTTTGGACTTACCCTCGGATATACCCAAAGGACTTAAAAGAAGCGATGCAATCAGACACATGTATGCCACTTTGGGTGCAGCACTATTCCATTCTCATAGCCAGAAAATGAAAATGAATGTTTAAATAAAACCTGACCTATAAGTACGGTACAAGATTCCTCAACTCTAAGGAGAAATACAGTGTTGACACACGACACCTCATATATGAACCTTAAAAACATGCTGGGTGAAGTACGTCAACCACAAAAGAACAAATATTGTCTGACCTCATTTATATAAAATATCTAGAACTGAAAAGTGTACAGAAATAAAAGTTTATGAGTAGTACTCAAGGATGAGAGGATGGGAGAAAGGAGGATTCGTTGTTTAGGAAGGACTGGATTTCTTTTTATAGTGATGGAAAATTTGTCAACATATATTATGACAGTAGCGTAACATGATTCATTCAGTTGTTATGATTAAATTATACATGTGGCAAAACAGTGAATTGGCAATAAAAATAAACATAACATAACTATTACGTATTATGATATAACATAAATACTATATATTATATACTGATTATAAAAATACACTAAAATAGTTAAAAGTCACAATTATACAACTCAATAAAAGCAAAAAGAAATAGATTTTCGAGGGAAAAGAAGGTTACGACTCAATGTAAAGAAGACCCAGATCCTCACAACTGGATCAATATGTAATGTCACAACAAATGGAGTGGAGATTGACGTTATCAAGGATTTCTTCTTGTTTGGTTCCATAAGCAATGCTCACGGAAGCGGCAATCACAAGATCCAGCGCCATAGAGCATTGCAAAATCTGCTGTACAAGATCCTTCCAGCATTGAAGAGCAAGGTTGCCATTTTGAGAACTAAAGTGTGCCTAACTCAACCCATGATAGTTTCAATTGTCACATGCATGTGAAAGTTGGACCTTGAGTCAGGTAGACTGAAGAAGAATCAATGTCTTTGATTCATAGTGCTGACTGAGAATATCAAATGGATCGTGGGCTGCAATAAAGAACAGACAAGCTTTTATTGGACAAAGTACAACCAGAATGCTCCTCAGAGGCAGGGACAATGAGGCTTCGTCTCACATACTTTGGACATCTTGCCAGGAGGGACTAGTCCCTGGGAAGGGATACCATGCTTGGTAATTGAAAGAAGGCCCCTGGTGACTAGCAGGATCTGCGGAGTGGCAGCAACTATGGCCTCAGCAGAAGAACCATTGTGAGGCCATCACGGGACAGGGCAGCGTTTCATGTGTTGTCCATAAGGACACGCTGGGTGAGAGCCAACTCAATGGCACCCAGCAACAATGACAAGAACCGCTTTTCCCCAGTAAGACAAAGGAATACAGACAAACAATGTCACAGCCCAATCCTTCAGAAATAACAAGTAGCCCAAGGCTTGGACCAACCTGGAGGGCCTTTATTCAAGAGAAACAGCTGACCCTAAACAAGAGCAACACATTTTGTGTCCATTTTCTTGCCTGATCTACGCAGGTGCGGCATCCTTACTTGGTGAATGCAAAAGGCTTGAAGCACTAGGAACTTTGCAGCCTGCTTCATGGATTGCACCTCCAGGGAATGAAAATGAGGGTTCTCACAACTGACTGGTAAAGAACATCATGGTAAACGGGAAAAAGGTGGAAGTTGTGAAGGATTTCATTTTCCTTAGATTCACGATGATCAATGCTCATGGAAGCAGAAGTTAAGGAATTAAATGATGCGCCAGGGAAATCTCACACCAAAGTTCTCCTTAAAGCATGGGAGAGTGAGGGAGTCACTCAAAAGACTCATGTGTGCCTGACCCAAGCCATGGGGTTTCCAGTGGTCTTGTGCCCATGGGACAGCTAGTTAATGAATAAAGAAGATCAGAAAAAATAATTTATCTATTTGAATTATTGTGCTGGACACTACATACACCACGGACTGATTGGAGAATAAACAAACAGGAAGTAGAAGAAGTACAGGCGGGATGCTTCTCGGAAGTGAGGAGGATGAGACAGCATCTCAAAGACTGTGGACATGTCATCAGGAGGGTTTCAGTCCCTTGGAGTAGGACAGCATTCTTGGTAAAGTAGATAGAAACAAGCCAGCCTCAATGCCACTGAATCAATTTGGACTCATTTCAACCCTGTGGGACAGAGTAGAACTGCCCCTATGAGTTGCTGAGGCTGTAACTCCCTTAAGAGATCAGAAAACCTCCTAAGTGCCCTGCAGAACAGGCAGTGGTTTCAAACTTCTGACCTTGCAGTTACCCGCCCAGGACTTGGTAGTGTCATCCGATCATTTATAAGCCATACTTATAATATTTTATTCTTGTGTGGATATCTTGGATTTTCTACAAGAAGTATGTTATACACATGTTGTTTCCTTTTATTTTGAAAATATATAAACATTAGAGTGGCTTTCCCTGAGCTCACAAAAAACGTTTGGAGCAGAACAACTGTACTGCTTAGCACAGCAATTCCACCTTAAAAGCACTTTGTTTTTAATTTTAAGAAGCAGTTAAGAGATGATATTGAGCTTTGCAAAACAGTTGGAATTGGGTCAAAGGCCTGGGGAACTGTAATTAGAAGAGTAAATGACCATGCGAAAGCAGAGATGGAAAATGTAAACCATTTACTCCAAACTTCTATGCCATTGAGTTAGCACTGACTCATAGAGAACTAATGTATGATAGATAGAAACATTGCACCAACTTCATGATCACGGACACGTTTGAGTTCGACTGATGTGGCCACTGTAGATTTTTAGTGGCCTCAACCTAGGAGGCTCCTTTTTCACAACTATATTGAACAATATTCTGTTGTGGTCCATAATTTTTCGTTGCCTGGCTATCAGAAGATCACCAGACACGTCTTCTGCTGGAAATTCTACTCTAATCTGATCAATGATGGCATAACTTCCAGCACCAGACAACACCAGGCAAGCCACCATAGCATGACAACCTGAACAATGGGTGCTGGCTTGTTAAGTAGGTGAAATATTGGGGTAGAAGCAGGAGCAGGGGACAACCAAGGAAGAGTTTGTTTAATATGCAAGCATTATTGATATTTTCATGTAAGCTGGGAGAGGCCTGGTCATGTTTAACTATTATGTAAAAAAGTCTCCAGTAAAAGAGAGGAGTGGGGGCAAGGGAACAGGGTGGGGGACACCAGAGAGGGGATGATGGATGGAGTGAGATCTCCAAGGAAGCAGAAGGGCTGGAAGCCAGCACACAGATGGAGGGATTCATTATCCTTGGAAAGGCAGAGAGGCACTTGCGCCTCTATAAGGGAGGGAGTAAGGAACAGACGGGTGCAGCTGCAGGGCGAGGTCCTTTCTGGTGGACTCTGTTTTATTGAGTGTGTGTGTGTGTGTGTGTGTGTGTGTGTAATCTTCTTGGGAGTCTTGCAAAAAAAGAACTTCTGCAAATGGTCGATAAGTGCTTGAAATTCCCTTAAAAAGGCAATGCTCAATATGTCCTTTCTATTGTAACACCATTAATTATATAGCACAGATTTTACATATGATGTTTCCAACTGAAGCGTGCTAAAATCTTTCATTGTAGCTTTTCTACTTTCAATTTCTTGTTGTTGTTGTTGTTGTGTGTCTCTGAGTCAATTCTCACTCACAGCCACCCCATCTGAGGACAGAACTAGCAATGCCCCATAGGGTCAAAGATGTAGTGTTTACCAGAGCAGATCACAAGATATTGTCTTTACTGTTGGACCACCTAACCCCAAACCAACTCCACTGCCACCAAATCAATTCTAATTTACAGCAACCCCAAAAGACAGAACAGAACTTCACTGGGTTTCAAAGACTGCAAATCCTTTATGCAAACAGAAGGTACACCTCATCGCTAAATGTTAAATGCTCTGCTGTTAACCAAAGGTTGGTTGTTCAAACCCACCCAGGGTCTCCAAGGGAGAAAGACTTGGCATCTGCTTTCATAAAGACAATAGGTAAGGAAGCCCCATGGAGCAGTTCTACTCCGCCACCCATCGGGGGGCTCTGTGTGTCAGAATTGCCTTGACGGACAGGAGCACGCCACCCCCACCCAGAGGGCTTTTGCTTGCTTGTTAGAAGGAGTCACTTTGAAATACCAGTCAAACGGCTTCCTAGCGAAGATGCCTCCTCTTTTAGAGTTGGACTCCAACTAAAGACCTTTTTAAGGCAATCGCTAGTTCAGTGAGGGGTTTACATTTTGAACCATTAATTCTGTATTCAACATTTCAAACTGTTCATCAACAGCACCCCATTCTACTTAACACCCCCTCTAATTTCTCTTCTCTCTCTTGCCCGCCATTGTCACCAAAGTCAACATCCATCAATTCTCTAGTCTTTTTTTTTTAATCATTTTATTGGGGCTTTGTACAACTTTTATCACAATCTATTGTATGTCAGGCACATTTGTACATTTGTTACCCTCATCATTCTTAAAACATTTTCTTTCGACTTGAGTCCTTGGTATCTGTTCCTCTCCTTCCCTGTTCTCCTCTGCCTCATGTACCCTTGATAATTTATAAATTATTATTTTGTCATATGGTACAGTCTGATGTCTCCCTTCACCCACTTTTCTGTTGTCCGTCCCCCCGGGAGGAGGTTATATGTAGTTCCTTATAATCAGCTCCCGCTTCCTACCCCACCCACCCTCCACCCTCCCAGGATCGCCACTTTGCTTCATCTTCTTCCCCATGCCCTCTTCCCACCCACAACTTCTAATGTCTATTCCCTTTGGCATGTACGTCTTTATATGCTTACAGTAGTGATCTCATAAGAGAGATTTTCAAGGAAGGAAGGGGAACAATAAAAGAAAAAACCTCACTGAAGTTTTATAGGAGCAGAAAGCCTTATCTTTCTCCTGTGGAGCCACTGGTGCGTTCACACTACTGACCTTGTGGCTAGCAGCCTATCTCTTTGATAATCCGCCACAGCACCAGGGGTCCTTAATAGAAGGAGGAGTCAGTTATAAATACAGTAGTAGTGACTGCTACCTGTGCTACCTAGGAGCCTCTTGATCTCTCCTATTGGAAGTATCTGAGTATACAGCACTGCCAAGCAGGGGTAATGCAAGGCTACTTAATAATACTATCATTCTCATGCTGTAGATGCACTGGTTTAGAGAAAGGTTCAAATGGAGGGAGATTCTTCTCCACGCTGCCCTGAAGTGTTGGCGGAAGTAGGTGTAGGTCTGGAAACAGCCAGCTTGGCCGGTGGCAGTGTTTCTATGGTAACTAGTTCCTACGGAACATGTTCCTTGTTTGGACTCTCCCTCAAGTATTTTCATTAAAAATTGGGAGTAGGAGCATCTTGCTGCTACTTCTCACTGTGCAGGTACTGTTGCAGGCTTTTAAAAATACCATTTCCATTACCTTTATTCTACAAAGCGTGAGAGAGTGGCAATACAGAAAAGTGCTTAAGACAATGGACTCCGGAGCTAAATTGCCTGGGTTGGAATACCAGCCCTGCTACTGAGGGTGACTGTGTGTCTTTGGACTAATCACTTAACCTCTCTGCGCCTCAGTTACAGCTGTCACCTGAGAACAGGAAGAATGCCCACCACACCAGATGGCTGTAATGGTTCTACTCATTTGGTATCTGCAAGGCGCTGAGAAGAGAAGCTGGCACCCAGGAGGAGTTGCGTGAATGGACGTTGTTGTTAAAATCAAGTCAAGTATTTATTATGCTCCCAGGCACTATGCTAAGCAACTTGAGACAAATTACCTCATTCAGTCAATAAAAAGCCAATTTCTACAATGAAGGAAGCTGAAGCTTAACAAGTGTTAATGACTTGTCCCTGACTGTTGAGTTCCTAAGCAGTAGACTCAGGATCTGAATCAAAAAAAGGACTTTTGACTCTTGGTCTATGAGACCACCTTGTGAGCTTAACTTGAACTCCCATAAGCGTGTCCATTACAGATGTTTTAATTTTACAGGCATCACGCGTTTGATTTTGCAATCATGGTGCTGACTCGAGGAGCCATTCATTCTGTTTGCTTCCACTGATTTCCTCCCACACAGGGGCTCAAATCCAGCTGTTCTATCACATCCTTCTATGTCTCATTTCCTGCTGCAGATCACAGCCTTGCTAAGTAGCAAGATGTACAGGAAATACATTGCCTACACAATACTAACTAATCAATAAGCCTCAATTTCAGTACAGAAGGATGATAATTTGCATCAGATGATGTATTTTCACGATAAAATAACTCAAATTGAACTTCACAGAAGTAGCTCTCTACATTCTAAGGCAATACAAGGAAGAAGATGCTTTGGCTAGACTGGCTCTCACAATGTCCTCCCTGCCCCACTTTTCTAGCCTTTCTTCCCCCACCCCCAGCAAAATTTTATATAGATGTCTTATTTTGGAGAAAATCTACATAGCAAATTAGGTTGTCATTTAAAAATATCTACACATACCATTTGGTGACATTGTTTACATTTGATAATGTGCCAGTGTTCCCACGGTTTCCCTTCTGGTTGTTCAGTGTCCATCAAACAAGCTTCCCTGTCCTCATTTCCCTTCTGATCATGGGTCTTGAGTAAATGCTAAGGAGACCAGGTGGCAGAGTGCCTATGTATTGGGCTGCGATCCCAAATGTCTTCCATTTGAAATGACTAGCTGCTCGGAGGGAGAAAGACAAGAAATTCTATTTGAGAGGATTGTGATGCTCTTTGATGACCCTATTTATCAGGCACTGATAAGTGACTTCTAGGAGTCATTTGATTTCCCAATTTAAAGGGTGTTCCAGGGCAATAGTCTAGGGCATTGTTTCCCAACGTGGATGCCATTGTCCCCTGGTGGTGTGTGGAATGATGTAAGGGCATTGTAAGAGTAGATACCTACACTTTATCCTGGATTCTGGGCTGGAGTACAAAAAGTTTACATTGCTAGGGAGGTCATGAGGAATTTTTTTTTAAGAGGACAGTAGACCATGCAAATTTGTGAACCTCTGGTCTAGGGCATTCTTAAAGACTCAACTGCTAGAGCTGGCCTTGTTTAAGGAACTTGGAATTTTGTTCTACATGTTTTCCCATCCTATCTGGGACCGTCTATTGTGTCTTTGGTTGCATCCATCCATCGTGGTAGCTGGGCACCATCTGGTTCTGGTAGCAAGGTGGATGAGGTCATGATTTATGACTGTGGAGTATTAAATTGCAACGTAGTTTCTTCTTTGAGATTTTGGCTTCCTTGTTTTTCTTTGGAAACAAACCCCTAGAAATATGCAGTTGTTCTGTCAAATATTGCTCATGCTTCTTTTCTTGATTCTACATTTACCCCCCACTTCTTTTGGATTCAGTAAGTCCCTGAGTGGCACAAATGGTTTGAACACACCAGAGGTGCCTCAAAAAACAGACCTGACAATCAGCTTACAGAAGATCCCAGCCTTGTGAAGGGAGATGTCAGACAGAAGGGAGATAGATGTAAGAGATGACAAAATAATAATTTATAAATTATTCGAGGGTTCATGGGGGATGGAATGGGAAGGTGGGGGGTGAGGAGCTGAAACCAAAGGCTCAAGTAGAAAGAAAATGTTTTGAGAATTATGATGGCAACAAATGTACAAATATGCTTGACACAATGGCTGTATGGATGGTGATACAAGTTGTATGAGCCCCCCAATAAAACGATTCTTTAAAAATCCCAGCCTTGAAAACCCGAGCAGGTACAGTTGTACTCTGCACACTGGGGGGTTCCCATGAATCAGAGATTCGTGAAGACAACTAACAGCAGCATCTAGGTTCTCTTCCCTACCCCAAGGAATAAAGGAGTCCAACAAAATGAAGAAATGGATTTGAACAGGTATTAATAATAATAAAGTCCCATGTGAAAAGTGCAAAGTAGACAATATAATTTCCCTAAAATGAGATGATGGTCTGAAAGCATTCTGTAAAGCACAGTAAAGCTGGGGAAGCTGGTACCTGTGTGCAGGGGAGACTGACCATAGCAGGAAAACTCAAATACCAACCACAAAAACAACAATAGGAAAGTGGCAAGACTGCACCCGCTCAGAGGCAGAAAACATGGCAGTCCTATCAAATCCAGCTCTTACAGGTGTCAGTTGGTAAGAAAAAAAAAAACCGGGGAGGTGTGTTTGATACTAATGCTCTTATACAACCTGGCAGAGATGGGTGTGTGCTTCAGTACTTCAGCAGCTTGTTGAAACATTTCAGTTGGTATTTCACCAATTCCTGGAGCCGTGTTTTTGGATAATGCTTTTAGTGCAACTTGAACTTCTTCCTTCAGAACCATTGGTTCTTGTTCCTATGCTATCTTTTGAAATGGAATGTTAACTAGTTCTTTTTGGTACAGTGACTCTGTATATTTTTCCATGTGGTGCTGGAGAAGAGTATGGAAAATGCCAGGAACTGCTATCAGGGAAGATAAATCTGTCTTGGAAGACATAAGTGCTCCTTATAGGCAAAGACAGTGCTCCTTATAGGCAAAGATGGCAAGACTTTGTTTTACATACTTTGGACATAATGTCAAGAGAGACAAGTCCCTGGAGAAGGACATCATGCTTGGTAGAGGGGGCAGCAGAAAGGAAGAAGGCCTCCAATTAGATGGATTGACACAGTAGTGCAAACAATGGGCTTAGACATGGGGACAATTGTGAGGTTGGTGCAGGGCTGGTGTTTCCTTCTGCTGTACACTTTAAGTCAGAACTGACTCAATGGCCCTGAACAACAACAATACATACAACCCAAACCATTTGGTATCATTTATAGTAAAGAGATAACTCGGGTAGTTTCGTGCTGGACAGGTGCTAGCAACTTTTCAAGATAAAGGTGGTGAAGTTTGATTCAAGTTCATCTATCTCTTTATCGATGCAGTGGAACATGTGGAAAGGGAGAGGGAGAGTTCATCTGGAAAACTAACTATACACTGTTTGTTTTTTGTAAAAGCAGGAAATTCATGGCCACAACCACAACAACTATGGTGGCCAGTGTAGATTTCTTGGCTTTCATGCAGGTGACCCGGTTTAATTCCCAGGCAGTGTACCTTGGGCATTGTCCACATACATATGTTAGTGGAGGGAGGACTGCTTGTTGCTCTACTGCTGAAAGGTTTCATGGAGCTTACAGACTAAGACTGACTAGGAAGAGAGATCTGGCAGTCTACCAACATAAATCATATGGCTAATCAGAGTTTAATCTGCAATTCGAGGAAGCATTAAGCTCCGCTGTCCATGGAGCCACCACGAGTCAGAGGACAACAACGACATACAAGTAGAGAAAGAACAGGGAAAGAGCTGGACATGGAAAGAGCAGATCAACTACAAGCACCTTGAAACAGGTTCTTTCAAAAATTATTATTATTAAGTTCTTTTATTGGAGGCTCATGCAACTCTTATCACAATCAGTACGTACATCAATTGTATGCAGACTACATTTGCACACTTGTCATCATCACTCTGGAAACATTCTCCTACTTAGGCCCCTGGTATCAGCTCTCCATATTTCCTCTCCCCCTTCCTCCCCCTCCCCATGAGCCCTTAACAAGTTACAAGTTGTCATTGCTTTGTCATATCATCTGCTGTCCAATGTGTCCCTTCACCTATTTCTCTGTTGTCCGTACCTCAGGGAGGAGGTTATATGTATATCCCTGTAATTGGTTCCTCCTTTCTATTCCACCTTCCCTTCATCCTCCTAGTATCACCACTCTCATCACTGGTCCTGAAGGAATCAACTGTCCTGAATTCCCCCGTTTCCAGCTCCAGTATACATCCCCCGGTCTAGCTGGATTTGTCAGGTAAAATTGGGATCATGATAGTGGGTGGGAGGAAGCATTTAAGAACTAGAGGAAAGTTGCATATTTCATTGTTGCTACACTGTACCTTGACTGGCTCATCTCCCCCACTGTGACCCTTCTGTAAGGGGATGTTGCTTCACCTATTGATGGGCTTTGGATCCCCAATCTTTGGGTCCCCCTCATTTATAATGATATATTTTTTAGTATTTTTAATGCTTGATATGTTCCTTTTGATACCTCATCGTCACACAGGCTGGTGTGCTTCTTATACCCTAACCCAACCCTGAACCCTACCTGGAGCAAACTACAGCATGGGAGTCTATTCTTGCTGAAAGTCGCAAATAGATCATTGGATTTTTAAATCCCAGATCTGTGCAAAAACATCCACTCCCAACCTGAAGCTGTGATTACTTATTGATGTAAAATGTCTTTACTTTAAAGGCCCACAGCATTTCTGGATGAAAATCCTGAAGAAGACTGGAATAGAAGGGGAAGTCGCCAGTATAATTCAGAACATCTGCAAGGGTTAGTCAAAATGTACACCTTAGAATAAATAACTAACTATTTACTTCATTTAATACCAAAGGGCAGCATTCATCTGAGGACAGATTTAAGAGGGCCAGGGTCAAAGAAAAATCAGAAAAGGGCACTGCTAATAATAATCCAGTTCATACATGCACAGGTTTATTCCAAACAAAATGTGTTTGATTATGTCTCTGCGGTCAAGGCGGAGAGCTCAGATCACAATGTTAGGGCAGCTGTTTTTTGAGATTCAGAATAGTGGGTACTTGATAGATTTTCTTGAATGACATAGGATGATCATAAAAAAGGGGATTGTTATGAGAAAGTTTCTATGAAGACAACTGGATATTGTGCTAATGAGGAAAAGGCTATCCCAGCAAAGCACCTGGAACCTGGCTCATTCTTTTTTTATCATTATTAAATACTCTTATTGGGGGCTCTTACATTTCTTATCATAATCCATACATTCATTCATTGTGTCAAGTACATTTGCACATATGCTGCCATTATTTTCAAAGCATTTTCTTTCTACTTGATTCCTTGACATCAGCTCTTCATTTCCCCCCTTCCCTCCCTCCCTCCCCTCCCTCGTGAACCCTTGATAAATTGTAGACTATTATTTTCATATCTTACATAGTCCTCTGTCACCCTTCACCCACTTTTCCGTTGTTTGTCCCTCTGGAAGGGGGTTGTATGTTGATCCTTGTGATCAATTGTCCATTTCTGGCCCCCACCCTGGTATTTCTATTCTCATCATTGACTCTAAGGGTTTTCTCTATCCTGGAGTCTCTGGGCTGCCGGCTCTTATCTGCAGCAGTGTGCATGCTCTAGTGTACTCTGATTTGTAAGGTAGAATTGAGGTCCATGATTGCTGAAAACAAAATGGGTGCATAAGCAAATGTGGTGAAGAAAGCTGATGGTGCCCGGCTATCAAAAGATATAGTGGCTGGGGATCTTAAAAGCTTGAAGATAGGCTGAGCCCCAGTGGCATAGTGGTTGTGTGCAGGACTGTGTGCAGGGGTTGGTGGTTTAAATCCAGCAGCAGCTCTCCAGTAGCAAGGCTGGGCTTCCTACTCCTACCTGAGGGAAATGATGCCAAAAAAAAAATGCTTGAAGATAAGCAAGCGACCATCTAGCCAAGAAGCAATATAGCCCACATGGAAGAAGCACACCAGCCTATGTGATCATGAGGTGTTTATGGGATCACGAATCAGGCATCTAACATGCAAAACAAAATCATACTCAACGTGAATGGAGGTAGGGAGTGGAGATTCCAAGTCCATCTAAAGACAAATGAACATCCCCTCACAGAAAGGTTATAAGAAAGAGATGAATCCA